>JABCKG010007611.1:2614-43100 GCA_018851835.1 Hypsizygus ulmarius | reverse complement strand
GCCGTCGGACCGCCTATTGATCATGTGACTCGGAAGTATTTTGAGTTCGCGCGTCAGACTCCATAGGCGACCCACTTGGGTTTTCCTCCTACTTTTTCCAATCCATCCACCTTCAATGGCCTCCCGGATACCTTCCTTGCAGCAATTCCGTCCTGCGATGGCCCGGGAGATTCTGCGCAGATCTAGCGGGAGAGCCTTTTCCTCTAGACGGCCATCGTCGTCAGTGGCATTCCCTCGCCCATACACCTTTCACATGGGCGCCAGCTGGGCGGGAAAATCGAACGGCTTTCCTGGATCTCTTACCTCCCCATTTCCGGCCGACGGTGCTGTCGGTGTGTGGCGGGACCGCATGCTGGCGCGGCCCAAGGCTGTAAAAAGCAAAGATCCGGGGCAGGATTTCTTTTATGTGCAAGATGTGAGTAAGCCATCTGACGAACGTGTTGCGCGTAACTAATGAATGTTCTTTTAGATGCGCAATCAATCAGTATGTACTCTATGTTGCCTTTTTGCTTGTGCAGGACCTTATCAGAGGCTTTGAATTGAGGGCATGTCTTTCGGGGTTGCCGACGGAGTCGGAGGTTGGCTGGAATGTGGTGTAGACCCAGCTTTGTTCTCACAGGCGCTGATGTTTCATGCACATCGGTATGCGCGGAATGCGTGGGCTGGTGAGCCGGAGATCGACCCAACAATGGATTATGAGGAGAGGGAAGAGATTGAGGGATGGGAGATGACACCATATGAATGTTTGGATTTGGCGTATGGAGGTGTGTTAAGGGAAAAGTTTGTGCAGGCTGGTGAGTTCTCGCTCTCTTCTGCCTGGTCAGTTTTGACTTCCTTTACTCTTAGGTTCCAGCACGGCATGTCTCATAACAATGAATGCATCGTCTGGAGTGTTACGTTCTGCAAAGTCAGCTTATTTGAATTCCTCTAATGTTCGACCATGGTTCAATGTATTTCTTCTCGTTCAGCCTAGGCGACAGTGGCTTCATGATCATTCGTTCAAATGCAGTCCTACACAAGCAGCCGCCTCAAACCCATTATTTCAATTGTCCAAAGTCAGTCTGACTATTCGTAACTTGTCCGTATGTATCAGCAAAGTGACATGATGACCTGCCTCTAGACAACTTGCCAAAGTACCACCCGTTCAAAGTGGCAAAAAGTTTTCACGAGCTTGCGTGGATTCGCCAAGCGAAGCAGAAACATTCCGGACTAAACTCAGTGACGGAGACATTGTCCTTGCATATGTAGGTTATTTTTCCGTTCAGTCCATCTTGCCCCTTGCGCCCGGTTCCTGACAGCATCGTTTGTCCGTGTATCTAGACTGATGGACTCTCAGATAATGTGTTCAGTTCCGAAATTGTAACCATATGTTCCCTCGTTGCACGACATGGAGGAACCGAAGACCAGATAGTGCAGGCTATCACGGATCGACTCGTGGACTATGCTAGACAGTGCATGAAGAGCAAAAACAGAGTCAGTCCGTTTGAGAGTGGGTAGCTTCCTTTCCCATTCGTTGCTTTTACTGACATCCTCTAATAATAGGGGAAGCTGCGAGGCAGGGTATGTTCTTCCGAGGAGGGGTACGTGAACTGTTCACCGTCTTGTTCAGAGTTTTCTGACCCGCATAATCCCTCCAGAAACCCGATGAGTGAGCCTCGATTGTCTGTCCCATTCATTGCAACTGACGCAATCTTTCAGTGTGACAGTAGTAGCAGGATTAGTTCGCGAAACGTCATGACATAGAGTATTCATAATATTTATCTCACCGCACAACATTGGAATTAATCATACAATACTTGCATCCATGTAATTCATAGATTTCAGCACGTTTTACGATACACACACTGGCTTTAGAAGTGGCCATTGATGCACCGTATATCCATTTCAAAGTTTTCGCTCGATGAAGCTTTCGATAACACCAGCAGATGTCAAGGGGTATTCTTTGAGCTGTACTTCACCGTCGACGATAAAGGTATTGGGCTGGACGAAAATCTTTCGTGGCTGTGGAAGCAAATTTATATTGACGTCAAGCGACTTCACAAAAGCGGCGCACCAGTTTCTTCTTGAGCACGACGTTCCGAATTTCTCCATCCCACCCAGCAATTGGTTTTGTCAACTTGTTGTAAAATGCCCTCGCTCCAGCACCATCGGCTGTGCTCTTAAGAACTTGAAGCTCAACAAGCAGCCTGCCTACGGCGGCTTTGCCTTCCGAAAGAACTTTTTCCCGATCCACCTACCAAAACATGAAGCATTTGTTGGGGATAACACATATGTGCAGGACTTACTCTGACATAAAGGTTCTCTAGCTTCCCATCACCATCTCGCACTTCTTCGAGACGAGCGACACCCGAATTGATCAGATGTTGAGTGATACCAAGTCTACACCAAAATCAGAACATGGAAGACTAACAACATCTGTTGATCTCGAATCCTACCGTGCTTGCATGTGAGCTTGGCCATGCTTCTGCGTCTTGGGGTCATAGAATTCCAAAGCTCTGAGACCAGCTCGAGCCATGAGCAAGAAGGTTATGTATTGAATGTCTTCGATATCTTGTTTGGTGGTATACTGAGTGAAAATATAAGTAGATTTTCGTATTGGACATTGCAATCGTTGCCTGACGCACATTGAAGATTTTCAAAATGTCCGTGTTTCCGACCACTATATTGCATGACATAGTCAGCACGCGCGCGTGAAGTCGATAGAGACTGACTTACGATACAGAGCAACAGTTTCAGCGCGACATTCCTCCATTGACGAGGACACTTCCCCGAGTACGGAGCCAGGGGTCTGGCCAGGCTTATACCAAGAGGTGCTGCAGACACGATATATTAAGATCAGGTTCCACAAGTCAGATCATCGGCGTCACAGACATTGGTTGACCAGTCAGAGGATTGATGACCTACGGAGGGATTGAAAACTGTCTATGACAAGAGTGTACACATTTTTGGAGCTAACCTTTTCGGAATCAAAGTTCTTGGTTCCATCAGCTCCCTCTTCGAACTGTTTACCAGATCCATGGCCCAGTAATTCGTGGTTCGCAACCTGTAATTCAAAGGCTCTGGTGTCCCACGTGTTGTAAAGCTCAACATCATCAGGATGAATGAAAGTGAGTTCCTCATCTGGTTAAAAAATGAGTAAGGGCCGTTCTGAGCATAGGAGAAGCGTACTGGGTGCCTTGGCGGCAAGGATATTCTGGGGCATCATAATTCAAGGTGCTTGTTTATAAACATGTGTTGAATGCAATTACCGCCAGGGAGACGTTCTTGAAACCCGTCGACTCGCGGATATCATAGTAGTTCTAAGATGAGAGGGCATTCAATGCAAATGTTGTCATGAACATGGAAAGACTGACGGGTATCTGGAGAAATTAGATACATAAAGTAATTCAACAAAAACCAGTTGAAACGTACATTGATGCCAGCAGGAATACCTAGAACTCGCGATGGATTAGAAATTGTTGGAAATTGTTTGTTTATCTAATTTACCGCCTGTTGCAAAGGAGACTACTTCAAGAGCCGTGAAGTCCGGTTTTCTGAAGACATCGACCTCGAAATCCGGGCCCCATGGAAGGACTTTGATGAGCTCGGGTGCTCCGTTGACCAAACTTTCATACTTGGCGCTGAGCTGCTTGTTCACGATTGCGGTAAACCCTAGAAAACACGGTCCTTTAGCATTCGGTTATACTTTCAAACCAGGATCAAAGGCAACCTTCCCACTCCGCCCTGCCACCATAAGGGTCAACGTAGGTCTCCACGAACTAGAAAAAAGTAGGTTGTTCGATGAGGGTTCAAGCTTCAGTTGGACAGGTGAACAGACCCCAATGTAAGATTCTACAACTGGGCCAACATCTCGAACCCAGTATTTGGAAGCATCTTTGTGATCCTGAATTGATCCAGTCTCGAATCTATAATAATATGTGAATTGAAAGGTTGTCACTAATGACTTCCGCCAAGTCACTCTCTTACGATTTGATGTAGCCCTCGATCATGGATTTCTGGTTATCATTTGCAGCATATTTCTTGGCCTAGAAGTTTGTGAGTACATGAGATTTCTTGAAGGCTGCCCTCGTACTTCATGAAGTGCGTCAACAGCGGATTGGAGCGAATCAGAGAAGTCTCCATACTCCACTTGCAAAGTCGCCTTGGCAGATTGATTATCGATAACGTGGGTCGCGGACGGCTTGACCTTTGCTGAAGCGACGAGAAGAGTAAAATCATCTGGTCCATTCTTGATGACACTAGAAGACATGATGTCGTACGTGAGTAATCCACTTGACTTGATGCTCAAATTCAGTCATACCGAGTGTTCAGAACATCGATGCCCAGGTTCTCGGCAGCGGCCTGGATGGCAGCGACCTCTTCATCCGAAATGATTTGTCCAAGGTAGTAATTCGACACATGCCCCAAGTTCCTTTTACCAATAAAAAGACTCGATTCTGGCGTCAAACCGTAAATATGGTCCTTCAACTGTTCCGGAAATAAGTGATCTGCATATTCTGCAATGTCGCTACTTACTTCGTTCCACAAAGTCACGGCCTGCTCAGAGTTGGCGGAGTGACTAACGACGGCCTCAAATTTGTCCGAAGACACTCGGGGAATGATTTTCGTAAATCCGAAAGTTTTGTAGTTCACAAGATTGCTCAGGGTCTGGGATGAATGCAAGGTCAACAATCAAGTAACCCCAAACAACTTCAAATTCCAGCCAACCTGCGAGGTATACTGAAGCAAGTCCTCCCATTCATCAGCAGTTAGACCTGCTCGCCCTTGAAGGGCTTTCAAATCATCAAGGGTTCCATTCGCTGTACTGAACGTCAAGATCAGGAGATCGTAAAGAGATGTTGCCTGGGGTGTCCATTGTCCTGGATGAGCGTTGGATGAGCTTTAAAGCTTTAAATAGGTCCAGCATTTATGCTGACCTTGGATGATCCGGGCTCCAGCCCACGATGCAAGAATGAGAAAATGCGCGTACTTCTTCTCCTGTGCGCTGAACAGGTGGTCAGAAAATCATCGCGTCTAGCAATTGACATGTTATGACCTCAATTGTCCAAAGGATTTGGCGACGTCGAGGCTGCACAGAGGCGCTGCGCGATCGGCAAGGAATCGTTCGGCATGAGCATCGGTCATGGTTGCGAATGTTCTTCGTATGGGCGGACGATGGCCTGTCAGAGATCTCGGATGATGCACGCGATGAGAATGTGATGCGAATCTTTGGCTGAGATTATGTGCTCGAGCGAGATTTTGAATGACCTTGTGACCGGCTCGATATGTACACATTTGGGTAGTCCTCCCAAAGACAAGTAAACGTCACAGTACAGTTTTCAACCTTCGTGTGTAAGCTTTTGAGTCTCTCGTAGACGAACACCATCAGTCGTTCCTCCTTTCCGTATTCGTGCCTCAGTATATTCAATTTTGACTACACGTCCATTGATGTGCTGTAAATGCATAGAGTGAAAGTACCTCCCCTTTTCTCGGTGCGTAATCAAGTGCACAAATTCATCGGATTTGGGGGCCTGCACCCGTCGGTGTACAAAGATACAGTACGTATATCAATTTCACTCAATGCGCCCACCTGCTTGAATCTCAGATCGATTCATTCAGCTTGAAAGTCAGTTCGGAGGGTGGAACAGGTCTTTGACCTATGTATGTAGCATTATTGTTCTTTCCTGGCTTCAGCTCCACATCTCATCGTGTCATGAAGACCCATCGTTCTCGTGCATAAATTTGTAAGCTAATGCTTGTCGTAAAGTGATTTCTTTCAATGCAATCAAGGTCATTCGGATTTCATTGGCGCCATGAGGTGTCGAAGGTCCTAGGATGGCGGGCATGAGAGGTGGACGGAAGTTTGGATACCTTCCTATGTCTTGGCCTGTTCTACCAGGCGTTTGGCTCGTGTGTAATTGCCAAAGAACACAGCCCAGTCAGATTCCAACGTGTCGTCAGCTGGCTGCCGGACATCTGAGTTCTCAGCAGCTTTTCCGGCCCACTCAACAGCACGCTCGTAACACTGAAGTGCTGCCGTGATGTTCTTGCCTCGGGTTTCATGAAGGATACCGATGAGATTCCACGCTTCTGCAGATGTTCTACGTGCATCTCGGAGGAGGCCGCTCGCCGTTTTCTTCATGGACCGCGAGGAAAGGTATGCCGGTAATGGTGGCGCCTCAACGAGCGGTGAGGTTGAAATAGGGGGGGTTTTGGTAGGCGACAGAGGCTGACCCGTAAGCACGCGCACAACTCGTTCTGAAGATTCGGCGGCGGATGTTAACCATTGAACAGAAGCGGCGAGGGGCTTGCGTTGGGCATGCAGAACTTCGGCAAGGTGAACTGATAGAAGAGCAGAACGCTGGAGCAAATATAGGGCATGAAGCGCTTGTGGAGGTGATGCTGTTGCTAAAGACTCGGGGGGTGGGATGGAGCGAAGCATGGCGAGAGCGGCTTCCTCGACAGCCCGAGCTTGTTTCAGTTGTCCTGATTGTGCAAAGAATGCCGACAGAGATACCAATGTAGCAGTCAAAAGCCGTTGGGCAGCGGGAGACGATGGCGCCGACCCAAGCACTGCGGGTAAATCTTCCAATCTGTCCGGGACATCCCCACGAATAATTTGGATGGCCTTAGACCACCATGATATGGCATCATCCGTCTGCCCCAACCGCGAATTGATGTCTCCGAGCCTGACGGCGATGCGCGCTGCTTCTATACCCTTTTCAGAGAAATAAGTCCATGCGCGCTCGTACTGCGATCTAGACTCTGAGAGAGATTGCATCCCCAAACGTGCCAAAACATTTGCATGGCGAGCAACGAGCTCCGTGATTGTATGCGGGTTCAGCTGTCCACTGAGAATCCGCTTTTCTGCTATTGATATCGCCGTGCGGAGGAAGTCTTCCGTCCGCTGAATGCGTGCGTCAATGACTCTCAAACCTCCTGGTCCTATCAGACCTTCCCCGTTGGATGTCTCAGAGCCGATGACGGCGGTGCTGTACCCTACGCCCCAGTTGTACGCCATCCATGCGGCGCGTACGGTATGCCGGCCTTTGAAACCCAAGCCTGGGTCTGTTCCGCCCTTCGCCGCATCTCCTGTCCATTTCTCGGTCTCCTCGTCCCACTCCCATTTCTTGACTTCCTCGTCGAGCTCCGGAGCGAGCTCCACCTTCTCTATCCAGAGATGTACACCTTCATATGCGGCTGCTGCTGTAGCTCCAAGAGTGAGAGCACCGATTAAAGCAAACTTGAATGCACGCTTTCCAACGTCAAGAACGAAGAGGGTGTTATTAGCGAAGCTTTCTTGAACAAATGAGGATGTTTCAGTGGATGTATCTTCACGGGATGGCGTACGGCCGCTCGATTGAAACCTGCGTCTCAAGAGAGAGAGAGCGGGCCTGAGCAAAACACGTCGAGGAAGCCGACTCGAAAAGCGAGCTTTGACTCTGAGCATGGGGGCCGCTCGAATGTGTTGTCACATCTGTGACGCGATCATGATCGGGCGCATTGGACCGTGACGTCAGAAATCTGCGCTTAGGCCGTTCACGGTTTGCCCATGCACCTCGGACTCCCCGTGCCCGTCCCTATGTCCTAATTGGATCACATAAAAGTAGTGTGGGATAATGAATCCTCCGGACGTCTGCGGACCTCACGGACCTCACCTGTCTTATTGAGCACATTGGTGCCACGATTCGTGGCTTTTGAATCGCAAACACGTGGAGTGCACTTATATACTGATGAACATCTCTCGGACCACCCGTGCCTTTGCTTTCGGACGGTGACATGTTTTTCATTCTGCTCTGGCAGCTCCTTGCTGTCCTCACAGCGTCTGCTACCAGTCCAACGCAGACAACCAAGAGGAACAACAACGGGCCCGCCTCCCAGTTTGTCACCGTGCAGGACGGCCAATTTTTTGTCAATGGAAGGTATTCCGTATTCTAACTAATACCCACTCCATCTGCTCAATCCTTCGTCTAAGTGCATTCCGTTTCATTGGGACCAATGCTTATTGGCTACACACTTTGAACACTGAAGAAGACATTGACTACACGTTGGGAAACATCTCAGAAGCAGGCTTCACGGTCGTTAGGACCTGGGCATTTAATGGTGCCATCAGATCCTATTATGACTAAACTGTGGCCATTTTTAAATTTTATCATCTTCTGGTCAGACGTTGAAACGATTCCCGAGAATGGAACTTGGTTCCAGCTTATATCCAATGGCACCCTTACGATAAACGATGGGCTGAACGGGCTTCCAAAACTTGATAAGGTTATCGAGCTGGCCAAGAAACATGGGCTTTATTTGCTGCTTTCCCTTACTAATAACTGGAGCCCAATACCTGGTATCGACGTGCCTGCAGACGTGCCTTCAAGGTTGGAGTCGCGGGAGTTCGACCAGCAGCAGACTGAGAACCGCACCTCAATACGAAACTCGCTGAGCCACGATTACGGTCAGTTACATACTCTTGATTAATGCCCTTCGGTATTCAATTTAATTGGACGACTGCAACCAGGTGGAATGGATATTTATGTACGGAATCTGGGTGATATTCATGAACATGATCAGTTCTACATCAACCAAACAATCATCGATGCTTTCAAGAACTACACAAGTCAGATTGCGTCGCGCTATGCTAATCAATCGAATGTATTTGGCTGGTACTGTCTTTTCTCGATTACTTATATCTTGCGTGGTCTGATATTATGCATCAGGGAATTAGCCAATGACCCAAGGTATATAATCTATTTAAAATATTATAGGCATCAATCCTACATACTTAGTTCAAATGAACAGATGCAACTCAACGCTTCCAGCGACATCCAACTGCAAGACCACCACTGTTACTCTGTGGCATTCGGAATTGGCGCAGCATGTGAAAACTGTTGATCCCAATCATCTCGTCTCCTCTGGGTACGTCGTCTCCTTCAATTGTCCCAAACTTGACTTGATTGTCCATCTGATCAGCAACCAAGGGTACTTCTGCGCTGATTGTCCGAAACTCTTTCCAAGAGTGATACCTCCTCCGCCCGAGGCCTCGCCTGCACCGGAATCACGCCGCCGTCGAAGTCTTTCAGAACCGCTCTCAAGAGCGAAACTCCTGAAGGAACGGAAGGCAGCCTGGAAGCAAGAGAGGGAGCGCAAGAAGCGTTCTGGGGAACATGCAGATGGTGTCAAAATTAGGGGTCGCTGGATGTCAACAAGTGCGGATAGCCCTTTTGTTTTTGTACTTGAGCTCATCGTAAGGCAGATGCAAGACGGCAGGAAGACCTTGAAGTTGGATCCGCGTTCGACGGCTCGCACGGTGTTGATAGCGAGGACATCATCAACATACCGGCGATTGGCTTTGGATCGTTCCAGTTATTCCCTGACCAGTATCAATACGGGCCAGTGGACACCAGTTTGCCTCCGTTCAATCAAACACTCCAGATTGGTCTTGATTGGATCCGCCGTCATGCTGACGCAGCTCGATTGTAATACGCCGTCATCTTTTTAGGCTATGTGAATTGCTGATAAATACTTAATTCCACCATGTAGGTTCGGCAAGCCGATCTCTCTCACTGGATTTGGGCTGGTTACACAGAATAATTCCGAATCATTTGTACCTTTCAACGGGACGCTGGCTCCTTTCGGCTCTGATCAAGGTAAGATTTCTATTTACGCCTCAAACTACGTCTCATTTCTTGCCGTCCGGCACCTGCAGCAAATACGACCCAGGCTTTTCATGTAACGGATGAAGAACGTAACGAAGCTTATCGACAATGGATTGAAGGTGAAATGGCCCCGTTTGTCATGGCTTTCTTGTGCTTATGGTCCAGCAGCTTCGCGCGAGGGTGGCCTCCAGGGTGTCATTCAGTACCAGGCAATTAATCAACTGTCGTTTCATGTGGCTATTCATTAAACTCTCGTGTTAGTGGTCGCAAGGCAATCTTACAGCGCAAGAGGGGTCGACCATAGCCCCGTTACCTGATGAAAGCGGAACTACTCCCAATGAGGATTCAACTGGGGAGTCCCCCAATGATGGTTATGGTATTTTAGGCCAAGGGTATGTGCTGAAGTCCAGTATGTCCCCTCAAATGCCTTACCTCTTGTTTCCAGACAAGCGCAAGTAATCGACACAATAAAATCAGCTTCACAAGAATTCGCACCCGATAGTACTTGATATATTCTGACTCTAAATTGTACCCTTCGGACACGACCTCCCTCAAAGACACTTCGTAAATCTGAACCATACCATTAGGATTCTTTTTCTTCCATCTGATCATCAGGAGAAGAGTGTAGTTCCCAATCTCTCACTCTTACTTCTGCCGTGATCCTATTGTCCAAAGTACAAGTATTTTGTTTCTTGTCTTACTTAATCGATTGTATTCTGTGCTTCTCCCTTATTCTTATACTTTTGTGGCGGCGATGTTGGTGAATGACTAAAGAACGCACAGCATGGTCGGCTCGAGAGTCCAGTGTACCGCGTCGGGTGGTGCCGACTGTCGTGACAAACGTCACGTGCGGAAACGTAACGCGACATTGTATGACTTTGTCAAGACTCAACCTTGGCTGGACCCAACGTTTTCGACAACTACGCCATGAAGTTTTTCATTGACAATCTCCCTGTACGTTTGAGAATAAAGCCTTTTGCACTGCGCTTACTCCGTGCAGATTATCTTCCCTTATGACCGAATATACCCTGGTCTGTGAATACATTCGCCTAGCACATAACCTGCTCACTAGCTTAAAGAACAATATGCTTACATGTGTGATCTCAAGAGAACTTTGGACGCAACTGTACGCTGTCTGCTCCGTTGAATCAGACTTACTAACAACTTCGACATAGGGACATTGCGTATTGGAAATGCCATCAGGAACCGGGAAGACGGTGTCTCTTCTGTCGTTAATTGTCTCATACCAACAAGTACATTCGATATCAACGAAAACATGTTTTTAAGCTCAAGCTAGCCCCCATAGTTCTATCCCACTCGACGGAAGTTAATATATTGCTCACGTACCGTTCCCGAGATCGAGAAGGCCCTCGCGGAACTGAAACGGTTAATGACGTATCGCATATCACATGCAGAAACTGATGAGCAGAAGGACAAGGAGAAAAGCTTCATGGGACTTGGTCTAACGAGTAGGAAGAATCTGTGCATACATCCCGAGGTGAGTATTATATCTCTTACTCAAATCTGAGATTGAAGTAACCCGATTTTGAGCATAGGTTTCCAAAGAAAAGAAAGGCAAAGTTGTGGATGCACGATGTCGGGATCTTACGAATTCGGCTGTATGTGAAAAGGGGCGAGCAGATCCTGGTTCTGTTGAGCTTTGCGACTGGCATGAAGTGGGTTCCGGAAAAGGTCTGAATCATGTCATCATTCATCTACTTTCAGAATCTGGGAAAACTCGAACCGGGTAGCTTAATACCACCTGGAATCTGGACACTCTCGGATGTCCTTCAGTACGGTCGGGATAAAGGAGTATGCCCATATTTCACTGTCCGAAGAATGGTGATGTATAATTAAACCCTGTATCGGTCACTGGGTGATCTCATGGACTGTATTTCAGATGCCTTTTGTCGATATCATCATCTACTCTTTCCATTACCTTCTGGATCCAAAAGTGGCGGAACAGGTATCTAAAGAGATGTCAAAAGACGCCATTGTCGTGTTCGACGAGGCTCACAATATTGGTATGCCTGAACTCCTCTGAGCCACTCAATTTCGCAGCGTTTTAAATGACTTAATCCAGACAACGTATGCATCGAGTCTTTGAGCATTGACCTCACGCGCCCCATGCTGGATTCTGCTGCTCGCAGTGTTGGTAAACTTGGCGAAAAAATTGAAGAGCAAGTAAAATTCAATACCAGTACATAGCACTTCTGCAACTGATTTATGCAGGATCAAAACGACCGATGCTGCGAAATTGCAAGATGAATATGCAAAACTTGTCGAAGGTCTGCAAGACGCTGTCGACGATAATGATACCGACGGGTTCATGGCAAACCCACGTAAGGATAATTTCGATGCCTATTTGTCAACATATGGTATTGACGTTCTGCCAGTTCTACCTGATGACCTCCTTAAAGAAGCCATTCCTGGAAATATCCGCAAGGCAGAGCATTTCGTGGCATTCTTGAAGCGATTCGTCGAATATCTAAAGGTTGTCCCGGTGGCTTCTTTTAAGACTAAGCTGACATATTGACCACCGTAGACTCGTATGCGGGTACTTCACGTTGTGGCAGAAACTCCCCTTTCATTCCTCCAACACCTCAAGGACATAACATACATTGAACGGCGACCATTGAGGTAGGGATTTATGCGCAAGTCCCTTCTGCCTGTTTACCACTTATCACTAGATTTTGTGCCGAACGGTTGCAGTCGCTAATTCGCACATTACAAATAAGTCGGCTAGATGAATACGCTGCGCTCCAGAAAGTTGCAAGTTTCGCGACATTGGTGGCGACCTACGAAAAAGGTCGTTCTCTTTGGCGATCAATTTTCATTGTCATTACTAATCTCGAACCTAGGTTTTCTGCTGATCCTAGAACCGTTCGAAACTGATGTTGCAACAATACCTAACCCTATATTTCATTTCACGTCGGTTAAACTTTCAGAATTCATAATTACCACTAACAAAGTGAATAGATGCCTTGACCCCTCCCTTGCAATTAAACCAGTTTTCGAGCGCTTTAGCAGTGTAGTAATAACATCGGGGACCATCTCTCCTTTGGACATGTATCCCAAAATGCTGCAATTTACACCTGTGGTGCAAGAAACATATCCCATGACCCTTGCGCGAAATGCCTTCTTACCGTTGGTTCGTCCCATCCTGTTCTGAGCAGAATGTATTTCTCACTGGATGTAGGTGATAACCCGAGGAAGTGACCAGGTAGCAATCAGTTCCCGCTTCGAAGTCAGGAATGATCCTGCGGTTGTTCGCAATTTTGGAAGTATTCTTGTCGAATACAGCAAAATCGTTCCAGATGGAATTGTTGCTTTCTTCCCCAGCTATCTATACATGGAATCTATTGTTGCTGCATGGAATGATATGGTAGGGAAAGCCGTCTCTTCAGAAGTGGACCGTTCTCAGTTTTGCCTTTAGGGAATTCTCAACGAAGTATGGAAACATAAACTAATCTTCGTCGAGACACCCGACGCAAATGAGACGAGCATTGCATTGGAGAATTACCGAAGGGTCTGTTGTCTAACGTCTTTTTATTATACTTGAACTCAAAGAAATTCAGGCATGTGACAATGGTCGTGGGGCTGTCCTGTTATCTGTAGCTCGAGGCAAAGTATCCGAGGGCATCGATTTTGATCACAACTATGGGCGAGCTGTGATCATGTTCGGGTGCGTTTGGAAGTCATTTTGGTCTCAATCGTACTAATCCGCACCAGTGTCCCATATCAATACACAGAAAGTCGAATCCTTAAAGCTCGCCTCGAGTATCTTCGAGACGCCTATCGGATACGCGAATCAGAATTTCTAGGTTTCGATGCGATGCGAAATGCCGCTCAATGTGTTGGTCGAGTGCTGAGAGGAAAAACAGACTGGGGCTTGATGGTTTTCGCAGACAAGGTCCGTCCACAAAACCTCATTAAGATGGATATCTGAAGTCCTGTCATATGAAGCGTTATGCCCGAGCGGATAAGCGAGCCAAGCTACCTCGATGGATTAATCAATATATCACAGAGACTGCTTCAAATCTATCCACCGACATGGCCTTAACTCTTTCCAAACTTTTTATGCGCACTATATCACAGAATCCCAACGAAAACCAGACGGGAATATCCCTTTGGACGCTTGAGGACGTTGAAAAGGCACAAGCTAAACAGAAAGCTATGGCTTTGGAAGCCGCGCAGGAGCAGGAAGAGAATCAAGAAGATGGTGATGATGAATACGGCGACGGAGGCATAGATGATCAGATGCTGGTTGAATTTGATTTGGATGTTTAAACTAATTAATTGTACATAGTTGTAGTCAAATTGTAGTACAAGATCGACATACTTCGTATTGATCGTTTGGGTCGTAAATAGGATCCTCGATAAGGTCACTGCGGGCACTGTTGGCACTTCCCTGGGACCTGTGAGCATGGCAATGTCAGCGTTCCATTATTTATGATGTTATTATGTGCGACGTACTTCTGCAGTGATCAGCCTTTCTGGTTTTTCAAAATACCGGCGGCAAGTGCATGAAGAGCTCGTTGATCCGCAATCTGACGGGTGTGAGACGCTTAAGTAGCACTGGGAAGACTGGCAGTCGATGGTATGATCTCCAGTAAACGTCAAATGCCCACAGCCTTTCGACTTAATGAATTTGAGTTGCCTATAACACATTGATATCTATCATAGGCGTGATCTATTTCAGTTGCTCGCGGACTTAGGTTTGAACATGAACAATCGTCACCGGAGGTAAGGCAGATATCCAGTCTGATCGCGAATCGAACTTGGGCTTCGAATCTGACGACACTAGTAGTAAGAATTATGTCAGATAATTCTCGACGGTGCTGAGACGAGATGCTCTCTTACAGAGCTGCAGGCCAATGAGTAGCGACGGGGTATGACTTCACAGCAGGTTCACCGACTTTTAGGCCCCCTTTTAAAGTTCAGAGTAAACACTGCAAAAACCGAGACCGCGGCCCGACGGACGACACAAATATGCAGTTACCCAAGAAGGAAGTCAAGAGATCTTAACAACTGGAATCTGGCACGTCTATCGGATATATACTTGCCGCATAACTGTGGCAAGGTTATGTTTGTCGAAGTTCCGTCAAGAAACATCCACGCGATTCGTCAGTAAGGGCATCGAATCCTTGATCGAATCCAAGGCTGTCCATGGCTTGAAATGTCCACTGATCATTGATCATCAATCAGATTCGAGTCTGAGAATCCTCGTGTTTATTTCGATACATATGGACTAAAAGTCACCACGAGCATATGCCCATTTCAACCGGCGTGCAAATAACAACAACCGAACAAAGAGCATGGCCTATCATGGCATCTTCGCAAACTTCGAAGTTAGTTGCGAAGTTAGTGTTAAAAGCTGTTTATGAACATGTGGCTTCGTGGGTGCAGGAGCAAGAAACCGCTGCCTGCTTTCCTTCATTCGGGAAGACGTTTGTTAACGCGAATTATTTACTTGCACCATCATATGCATCCAAATTTGTACACAAGCACTGAACAGAAATTTTGAGATTAGCTCATAGCTATCTATCTTAGTCTATCCATAGAGTTTCACTGTCAAATGTGAATATGAGTCCTCGTGATACCGTCATGTCGATTGCATGTTCGACCTAGAATAAATTTGAAAGGTTTTCTATCTGGCTTGGAATTTCTTGACTGCATGTCAAAAGTGGCCTATATAACCAGTCGGCTTGAAGGGGTCAACCTGGAAGCCTGAGCCGTACTTTGAGTTTGGGGAATTTCCGCCGCTAGTCCCAAAGGAAATAATTGGACCTACTGAATTCGGTATATCTAGCTGGCTGTGACAGCTTGAACTGGAAAAAAAGGAGTGGGCCTTAAAAAAAACCCTTTCAAGGGTTTAGAGGTTGGTTAGCAAACGGGCGGCGCGACGTTCTTCGCTGCGTCCGATGCTATTCTGAGACTCAGCCTTTAGCGGCGAAGTGGAGCCATGTGCTCGCCGCTCGATTGCCATGCCCAACGAGAGAGTACCAGAAAGTACGAAAGAGCTGCGATCGAACATGCCCTGAAGTTTGAATCACACGTCTTGATCCTTGCCAGTGCAATGACGCAATGCGACCGTTTTTAAAGCAAGTCGAAGGTTCGAACGTCGCCAGTTGAGTTGAGCAGCCTTGCAGTGTCATCTGCGCAACCTCCACGTTTGATCCGTCAGAACAAAAATCTTCCACTAGCCATCGATTCCTGGAGCCATTCGCTTACATGGCCTGGCAATGGTCAGAAGCCCTCCGACTCGGATGGGACGAGGTTATTAGTATTTCAATTCAAGAGGGGGTTACTAAAGATCAAGTAAGGATACAAAAGAATAACTCAAGCCTATTTGATAAATCCTAGGATATCTCCCAAAGCCGAAGGGAACATCGATTGACGCTTCTGACGATCACAAGGTCGGATTCTAATTTCGACCTTTGGTAGAGTTAATCCCTCAGCGATTTGATATCCTTCCCATCAGATAGGCCGAAGTACCATACAGGAGCGAATCCGTTCTAAGCGCTGTAACTGTGGCCAGTTTATGGATTAGATTCTCCGCGGTCTTTTTCTAAGTTCGAAAGTTCAGCGTCCAAGACTTCCGTAATATTCCGTATCGGTTCTCCTTTGATCACTTTCTTGACTTCTTCGAGATCCAATGTCTCGTGTTCAACAAGAGCTTGTGCGAGCTGTACACATTGAGGACCGTTAGAGAATTCTCAGGGAACATTGATGAAAGACTTACCCGATGTAATTCTTCCAATTTCGATGTTAGAAGCGCGCTTGCACGAGCCTCGCCGCCCAGCACGATCCTTTGCGAAAACACATTAGTGTCTGTTCAAAATGATTCTTTCCCGTCGTGGGGAATCTCTGCAGGCTATGGACTGGCAAAAAGGTAGTACTTACTTGGTAACCTCCTCCTCAATTTGTTCCTTTCTACGAGGGCTTAGGCTTTCATCGCGGTCGTCGTAGAATACCGGTCCAAGCTTAGAAAAACCCCAATACTATTGAAAAAAAGATCAGCCAGGTCCCTCAGAACTTTCAGGGCCTACTGGCTTACTTTCACCATGTTCTGTGCGGTTCGCGTCGCATTTTTAATGTCCGAGCTCGCACCGCTGGATATATTTTCAGGACCATAAACTGTGAAGCAAGAAATTAGGCGTGCACAGCCCGTAACACCTCAAAGAACTTACTCAGTTCCTCGGCAACACGGCCGCCCATGGATACATCGATCCCTGCAAGGTATTCTTTCAAGCTGACAGAAGTGCGATCATTTTCGGGAAGCAAAGACGTCTATAAAGGATAGATCGGTCAGGGAGAGGGGTCAACGAACTTCTGGATGACGTACATAGCCTAGCGCATGACCACGCGGTACACATGTTACTTTGTGTAAGGGCATCGCTCCATCGGTGTATAACGCGACAAGAGCATGCCCACCCTGGTAGCATACAATTAGAATGTTCGCAGTGAGTGCTGTAGATTTAAGCAAACCTCGTGGTATGCCGTGGCCAACTTATTCTTTTGGTCGATGTATTGGCTTTTGCGTTCGGCACCCATGAGGATCCTGTCCTGCGTCAAGTGAATACCGTTATCAGAGATGTAGCTGATAGTATAAATAAATTGATCGTACTTTCGCCCATTCAAAATGCTTCAAAGTAACTTCTGTAGCTTTTTCTTTCGATGCCTGAATGGCAGCTTGACTAGAAACCAGTTCCGTTCAATATGAATGAGCAGAAAGATTTCGAATTGCACGCACTTGACCATGTTCTGAAGATCGGCACCTGAGAAGCCTGGAGTTCCTCGTGCAAGCACCTTTGGATCTACATCTGATATGGAGTTCGCCATCTTGGTGAGCTGGAAGTATACCAAGGAACCGGCGAGAAAACACACCAGGAGACGTGATAACACCCTTCATGTGGTGCTGCAAAATCTGGACACGGCCACGAATGTCAGGCAGAGGGACAGCAATGATTCTATCGAATCGGCCAGGTCGGACAAGTGCCCTTTGGCACGTACTGTATCAGCCGACAACTGATGATGTTACAGCCTTATGACTTACTGATCTAGACTCTCGGGGAAATTCGTGGCAGCAATTACAATGACACCCTCATTTTGCTGGAAGCCGTCCATCTCCACAAGCAGCTGGTTGAGGGTCTGTTTCATGTACTGTTGGTCACGGCTGCTACGCTTCCCGCCAACAGCATCCAGTTCATCAATGAAGATGATTGACGGTTCCTTCTTGCGAGCAGCGGCGAACAATTCACGAACGCGCTTGGCGCCAACACCGACAAACATTTCCTCGAAGTCAGATCTAAACACAATCAGGCGAGATAAACCAACGAGAGGATTCCGCGTACCCAGAAGCAAAGAAGAATGGAACACCAGCCTCGCCTGCCACAGCGCGAGCCAACAATGTTTTACCCGTTCCTGGAGATCTGCGAAGAAGTCATATTATGTCTACGGCAATACGTGATGGAAATAATGAGTAACTGACCCCGTCAGCAAAACACCCTTGGGTAGCTTGCCGCCCAAAGATGCAAAAGCTGTAGGATCCTTGAGGAACTGGACGACATCTTGCAATTCCTGTTGTAGAGGTCAGTAAGACAATTTAACAAATTGGTGGTATACCAACATCTTTTGCTTCGTCAACACCATGAACATCACTAAATTTCACAGTCTTTCCTTCCGTGGGTTCAAATTGGGATTGCCGAGGCCCAGCTTTCATGAAGCCAGTGTTCTCAAAAAACACCGATAGGATGACGAGGAAGACTAGTTAGACTGAAAGTAAGCAGCAACCGATAGAATATGTAATGGATTACACACAGAATGAACTGACGAGAACCAGGGCGACGAATCTAACGAGGCGAGGAACCCAAGCACCTTTTCCTGTGAGTCTTATCGTTACCAATATGTATTGTGGGGAGCATACGACACATCTTACGTTCCACTATGGATACCTGAATAGGGTTCGGTGACCCACCAGCGTCGAAAGCTTTGGTGACATCCCCAGACGATGATCCATATTGAGATGCGGCGCGTTCAGCCTGGCTTGCGAGAACAGCCTGAGCGATATCCTGACTCGACGACCGAGGTGCAGAAGCTACGTCTTCACTCTGCGGTACATGTTCAGCTGCTGTCACATTTTCTGAAGAGATATCAGGCTGTGTGGCATCTGCCGAAGTGGTTGGAGCAGAATTCAACGAAGATCCGGTATTCGTGACCTGTGCTGCTGCTGGAGATGCAAGAGGCGACAATGCAAGAAGGCTGTCACGTCGACGGACGGCAGGATTGATAGAAGACTTTTGATCCGTTTTGATTAGAGCTGTGAGGTATACCTGAAACGCATCGGCAGAGTGCAACAACGGAGACGTTTTGTCCTATATATTGCTCGCGTGGGTGAAATATTGAGAAATAGAACAACGCTGCAACGTACAAATTCGCACATCCGCTCCCAACGACTAATGATTAGATCATAGGATGACTTTAGCTGAGTGTCTGCGAGAGCGTAGAATAATGCGAGCTGTTTGGAGACGTCATGAGGATGTACGTTGGCCTCTGCCTCAAGGCGCGAGATACGCGCAACGACAAGTGGTGATGGTGTCTGGACCGGCTTCGAACGGGTGAATATGGACCCAAGGGAGAGTGTACGTCGAGAGTAGAGAGCAAGGGAAAGGATAGAAATTGGTGTCCGCTGAATCTTCAGGCGAACGAGGGTGCTGTTCGCAGGTCGGACAGAGGATGAGAGATGACGAGTACACAAGGAAAGTGTATTTCTGAATGCTGGGCGTGCTGCACCGGAGAACTACGGCGGCAACGTTGAGTATTCAGCGAGAAAAAAGGTCGGCGAAAAAACATACCAGGGGGGCCACCAGCATCCCAGTGATACGTACCAGATCCAACGGAGGAGGAGAAAAATGGTCGTGGCACGTGCTTCTCCAACTCCCCTGGCCCCTCACCATGTCCGACAGACAACGCGGTGAGCTCGGTTCATCGTTCATGTTCTGCTCTCATTCTTACCCTTAAAACCACCAGCTCTCATAGCTCTAAAGCTTGCAGAACAGACATGCATCACTGCACTCGCATTGATCTCCAAATTCATGCCCAAGTCAATGACAGATTACGGCGTATCTGACCAGGCCGTCTTACGAAACGACCTTCTATCACTACTCTCTCTCCTCGATGCATCGACTACAAAAATATCTCTCGCCTTGAAGCCATCTTCTCCCACTTACAGTGCATCTTTGACACCTCTCAAAGATGTCTCTGATCATATTTCGGCGATCTCGCACTGTGTTCGGCTTTTTGGAAGTGCTCACGGAGCTACCTTCGTTGAAGAAGTGTGCTTTGTCGCGAAGGACATCATCGAATCTGTCCTATCACTGGTGCAGACCTTTTTAACATTAGAATCCACGGGTTCAAGCACGAGCACTGGGCAAGCCGGAGATGAGTACATGGTGCGGATTGGCGCGGTCCACGAGATCATAAGAAGAGCGCAATCTCCGAAGGGCTTATCGAGAGACAATATTATTGCTGTACAGAAAAAATGGTCGCAGGATCATGAATCATTAGAGGACGGACTGAAGGAGGTTAGCGAAATGATAGATGGACAAGCATCAACAGACGAAGCAATGGGAGGTGGTTGGGAAGATGGTGGTTGGGGGGAACTTGGCCTAGACTTGGCGCAGAGAATGGACGCGGAAGAACTGGAACGAGCAAAGAAGGTTGTTGATATTATTTTCATTCTGCCCATCACCTACTCATCTCGTCCCAGGTCCATGCTATTTTCCGCCTCTCAACTCTCCTCCATAAACGTATCTTGAAAGATATACTATCTCCCCCGCGAAACACTCCATTGAAGTTACCAACTCACGTCATCCAACACTTAGACACATTTCCGCCACAGTCATCCGACCTTCTCGTTGCTTCCGATGACCTTGCCTCCACATTGTATACACCTCAGGACCAATCCGACATCTCAACAGAGCTTGCTTCGTTTCTCAATGTGATCCAAGGTCTCCAGTCCATGTTATCACCTATTCTCACAGAGTCGACGTTGGTCGAACAAATGGAGGCGTTAAATCTTCAGGGCACCGCTGGATCCCGAGATAATCCCAAAATATGGTTCGAAACCTGCTTCGATCAGATACGAAAGGCCGCACAATCTCTGGAATCTACTCTGAATTGGAATCCAGAGAACAAATAGTTCTATCGTCCAGTGTGACATAAGACGTTGCTTCTTTCAGTGCCAACTGATCATGGAAGCAAACGTTGCACTCCGCGCCATAGGGTGCTAAACAGATCCAAAACCCAGATGCGCGATCTCTTGGTATCCACGGGCCCAGGACAGGAAAAGCAAGCCAGACTATCGGGGGCACTACTGGGTATCAATAGGGACTGTACACTGGGATTATATACGTACCTTAAGGAATACTAGCTTTCCCTCCTTTTGCACATTCGAACCTGAATGAAGTCTAATGCCGGCGGGATAGAGGCGAGATAGACCTCCTGCTCAGAAGCCCATCTCGCAAAAACAACGATTTTATCCAAATTACATCTGATCCGAAAACAGGATCCCGCGAAGATTGGGAGCGAAAGTTTGGATAGTGCCGGCATACGCATGATGCTTCACGTACACATCGGAAAACTACAGTCTTCAGTGAGGCATGTACAAGTAGATGTCCCAACGTCGGTATGGATTGTCCTTCAATAACATGTGCTACAACATGAACAATGTAACAAAGGTCTTCAAGCAAGAACGGAAATCAACTGTTAGTCATCTGCGTGGATAATCATTCATTTCGCCTTCCTCCCTTGCGTCAGTATCAGTCCAATTCCTATTCTCCTGCCACTCTTGCTCCTTCTGTTTCCTCCTCTCGCGCTCCCACAGCTCTCTCCACTTCGCCGCAAGGAAATTTGGATATAGGGCCGAGCTACGGTCATGTTTTAACCGTTCTTCAAATCTTGCTATTTTATCTGTCTGCGCTTGAAGATCAAACGGGGGCTTCTGATAAGACCAGCATTTGAACCAAGGACCATCAGAGAGGCAATGTGGGGACCGACCGCTTCAGCTAATCGTTTGGCTCTTGCTTCATCTCTCATCTTGTTCAACTCCTTTCGCCTCTCCTCATCTTTCTCCCTTCTACTCAATCCTGACCGTGGGGTAGTTCCTCCAGTCTAAACACAGAATATATCAGGATAACAGAGCGGTTGATAATCAAAAGAAGTACCCCTTTGAACAGTTCGCGGTAGACTGACGCATTTCTCAAGTCAAAATCGGTATTTCCCAGCATTGCTGGGGTCATCCTAACGGCTGGAACGGGAGGTTTTGCGCCCTCGGGTAGTATTGGTGTCAAGGGTTTGGCAACGGCTGCAGTAGGTTTTGAGGAAGTGACGCCTGACGCAGTACCCCCTTTACTTGAGCCCTTATTCTTCTTGATCATGGGTAGTTTACGCTTCTTTGCTGGAGGAGGAGACATGTCTTTGGTTTGTGGAGGGCTGCGTGCTGAAGGAGGCTCCGGGGTTTGGTCCAGATCACCAATGATATCCACAGCTGCGTCTTCGAGGTTATAAGGTTTTCCAGCACGCGAACGCTTTTTACGTGCCGCTAGAGGAGGCTCTATAGAGTCTCGACGTGGCTTTCTAGGGTGTGTGTGGCGTGCCTCCTTGGAGAAGTCATCAAGCTCGGTGGAGATGCCCTTCCCCTTGCTGCCTTTCAGTGTCGTCTTCCCCGCAGGTTTCGAAAGCGATTTGGCTTCCAGGACAAGCTTCTCATCGTCGGCTGAAAGCGCTGCCGTCTCATCATGCGCGTAGTCCTCGTCAGACAGAGGCTCTGATATCACGCGTTTCTTCTTCGCTGGAGGAGGTCCGTTACCAGTGAATCTACGCTTGGGCTTCCTTGCGTGAGGTTTCGACGAAGAGGATTTCCTGACCTCAGAATGGGGCATAAACCGTGTATCAGACTGAGCGTGGAGGTCCTCCGCGGCGTCGAAGTCTGAGTCCCCCTCGACGGTGTGTGAACGGCCTCTGAGACTTGACTTTCCGGGAGAGGAGCTAGGAACGGTGCTAGAGCGGTGTGTATCGTGATCGTCTTCTTCATCGGAATCAATGCGACGTTTCACGGCCTTACGCCGGCGAGACGGAGCTTCAGATGTTGATGGCTGACACAATACAATGAGCAAAGTCGATACTACCACTTGCCGTACGGCAATGGATTGGGTACCTGAGAGGCTTGGCCGCCGCCGTCGTTTGTTTTGGGGGGAAGTTTGATACGGAGAGACATAGTGGTGATTGCACGGACACCAGGAAATGCTGCTGAAAGTAGGCTGAACTGCTAAGGACGAATCGCAGTGTTTCGATCAGTTGTTTGATAAAGAATCATTTCGATAACATGTACAAAGCGATCGTTTAATTCTTTATGAGAATCTCGAGGAGTACTTACACCTATACAGTACAGTTACAGTACATTTGATAAATGTCCACGTCTATGAATCCGAAGGAATCTCTTTATAAAACTTCACCAAGTCCTGGACATCATCTTTGCTTCCCAAGAAAACAGGGCACCGCTCGTGGATGCTCTTGGGAACGATGTCCAGAATCCGCTTCGTACCTGTAGTTGCAATGCCTCCGGCCTTCAAGGAATTCATGAGTGATCGTTTCAAAAGAGTGAGCAAGTGCGCACCTGTTCCGTCAAGAAGGCCATCGGGAAAGCTTCGTACAATAACCTCAGTTTTCCGCTCTTGGTCTTCTTGTCATTGGGATACCCGAAAATACCGCCATAAAGTAGAGTACGATGAACGTCTGCAACCATAGAACCAATATACCGAGCACTGTAGGGGGTTTTCGGAGGTGTGGGATATTTGATGGATTTGAGGTAGGCAATGACGGGATCATGGAAGTACATGGAGTTACCCTCATTGAACGAATAGATCTTTCCACGCGAAGGGATTTGAATCTGAATTGAATGTTATCAGCAGTAGACGTCCGTAATAAAGGAACGTTCATACGTTTGGATGGGTAAGGATAAATTCACCAAGTGCTGCGTCGAGTGTATATCCGTTCACACCTTGGCCTGTCGATAGCACCAAGTTCGCAGATGACCCGTACCTTTCGAGATAAAAAAAAAAAAAGAAGATGATGAACAGATCTCCCGCGATGTGCAAGTGATTAAAGCTCACATTGTATATCCAGCTGCTACCATTTCGCTCCCAGGTCTCAGAACATCCTCAACTGTTCCTTTGGAGCCCTTTTTCTGTCAAACAATCCTTTATCAAATCACACGCCCACGTCTTTCGCAGATAACACGCACAATTTTGTAGATCCCAAAGATGGTTCCAATGTTCACACCAGCGTCGATATTGCTGCTTCCATCCAAAGGGTCGAAGACTACACAGTACGATCCCTTGTGCTTGTCGTCGATGATGATGGCCTCTTCGAGTTCTTCCGAAACAAGCACAGCAGTTTTCCCGGAGGCGCGAAGGGCGTTAACCATGATGTCGTTTGACAGCACATCCAATTTCTTCTGTTCCTCGCCTTGGACATTTGTCTCCCCCGCAAGGCCAACCCTTAATCCAATGAAATTGTATTAAGCTTTCAGCGTCGACAGGGGACATGGACTTACAAGTTGATCAAGCGGGCTTTCCGGACATTCGTTGCGATGAACTTGGATGTTACTTGGATGGCGGTCAACAGCAGGGTCAGATCGCCAGTCGCAGATGCGCCCAACCTCAGCTGATCGGACAGAACATGCCTTCACGAAGCCTGATAAGCGGATGTGGTATTGGTTTCGACGACGACATACCGAGTGAGAGTGATCAAATCGACGTTTGGGAATTCCTCTTGTGACATTTCAATAACGTTGGTGTTAGCCTGCAATCTCTGTTGGTTGAGAAGATATTTCAAACGGACTAAGTCGGACGGACGGAAGGTGGTTGTCCCGTTTCGTCTCACAACAGGAGAGTAATTCACGTGCGTCGGATCTTAATTAATCCAATCTTATCTCGATCAGCCTCCTCCGCCACCCGTGGGGGACCTGGTGCGACGATCGATCGACGTCCAGGCTAGGCAGCAGGCTCAAGCCGCTCAACGTACGCGACAGAATGGGTGTATTACTTTGGTAATGGTATTATTTGACACATGAATGATAATCAAAGCTCCAAAACCTCAAACCGTTAAGTAATCTCACCGCTTTCGTTTCGTCCCAGCGACCGGGGAATCCTTGCCCTTCCGCGTTCGCAAGGGCACTGGGAATGCATCGCTGTCGTCATCTTCTTCTACCAACATACGCCCATCCTTATCCAAGGTCCGAGCGCCTCCGACACTTAGACCTCGAATACCACTCGTAGTTGGACCAATTACCTCCGGGCCATCCATCTCTTGTCCAGAACCAGATAGATCATCCTCGTCCTCTTCTTCGTCATCTTCAAATACGCGAGATTGTGCTTGTGCAATGGCAGCTGCAATTTCGGCACTAATACTTGCCACTCGGACTTCCAGCGGTTCATCCGGAAGAGATCCACCAGCCCCTGGGAGCATAGAATTACCCCCCGCCTGGAATAGTGCAGAAATCGTCCGAACCGACTCTGCCAGCTCACGGTCGTCGTCGTAGTCCTCGTTTACTTTACGCTTTTTCCCTTTAAAGTTGTATTTTCTAAGGAATGAAAAAACTCAACAAGGACTCTATATGCTAAAAGATTGAGAGGCTTACATGTTCGGGTCCGGTTCCCAAGTTGGATCATGAGTGCGCATGTGAGTTGTCAACGTTGTCCGGCGAGTAAACGTCTTTTCGCAGGTGGCGTCCTCACACTTGTAAGGGCGCTTCCCAGTATGTGTCCGTCTATGTCGGGCCAGACTGCTAGAATCACCAAACGTTTTCCCACACCCTGGGTATTCGCAGCAGTGTGGCTTTTCGCCAGTATGCACTCTGGAATGAACGTGGAGGGCTGAACGCTGGAAATGAGTCGGTGAGATGGAATGCGGTGAAGAATCTCAAATGCATTACCTGAATAAATGTCTTTCCGCAACCATTGTAGTTGCAAACAAATGGACGCTCGCCGGTATGTATTCGCATATGACGAGCGAGGTCACTCCGCCGCGTAAATGACTTGTGGCATTGTTCTTCCTCGCATGTGTGAACATTGGGACCTTTGTCCTTCTCCTTCGCTTTTTTTGTCTTCTTAATCGATGCATTGGTGGCTATTGGGGCAGTCGATGTTGATGCAACGGGTTGGGGTGCAACTGCACGATTCAACGGAGCCAATACTGGCTGTGAAGGGGTCATTTGATTAACACTGGGATCTGTGTGTCCAGTGTGGGGATGCACGTGTGACACAACAGGCGAAGAATCAGGTGTGGAGATACCATGGCCATGACCATGCTCGGGGCCGGGCTCGAATTGAGCAGAGAGTTGAGTCAAGATATCATTGATATCTGAGAATTCCCCTGGTACTGGTGGTGAGGCGCGTGGTGGGGTATCCGCTCGTGCCCGTGAAGCATCGGGTGTGTGGTGTCGTTCTCCACTGCGAGAACCAGTCAGACCTTCGTTGTCACTTCCAGTATCACCATCTGTGAACAGATAATCCGAACCCTCGGAGCCGCTTCTTCCGTCGCCTCTGTGCCGCTTTCGCCGGGATAGATCAGGAGCCTCCCCAGCTGTCAGAGAATGAAACGCCGGGGCGGTCCTAGTTGTCTGCTGCTCCTTGCCCGAAATTGCGGCCTGGCGTTGGCGCGCATACTCAGGATCCTTTGCGGCCAGCTCCTCCGCAACGCGTTCGTTCTCTGCCGCCTGGGCGTGAGCAGCCTGCAGTACGGCAGCAAGACCACTTAGGTTCAGGCCGAGGCCAGCAATGTTATCGCCTGCTGACTGAGCATCAGTTCCAACGGTCCCCAGCTCGAGATTGGCCTGCCGCTGCTGCGCGGCTGCACTCAGCAAGGCAGCGGACGCGGCTGAAGCATTCTGACTGAGAAGACTAGCTATTTCGCGCTCGAGCATCTCGACTGAAAATGGCTCTGAGGACGAGAGGTGTGAGGTGTGGTCGGCTGCAGAGTACCGATCGTGGTCATGGAGGGATGTATCAAAGGTAGGAGAGTGTGGGCCGGGGGTAGCCTGATCTAGGTCTGAGTCGTCGTCGGCAATGGTCTCGTCATGGACGACGTCTGAGAGATTGAGGACGTGCTCGTCGTGGTCCATGGTTGTGGTAAAGGAGAGGGAGCGGTGAAATGAACTGGGCCAGATTAGGCAGGAGAGTCCCAGGCCTGCCAGACTCAAAGCTGGACAGTGGACTCGACCAGCTCACGTGCACCTCCACTCTCTTCCGTTCCCCATGCCATGTCTTCATACGTCCCGACAAAGATAGACCTCACTCCCCGCCGCCACCATGGCTATGCCGTCCTTCTCTTCATCCTCGGCACTCTCTTTCCGCCCTTGGGTCCGTCTAGTTCACTCACCATCTCCCTTTCATCTCTCATGTCTTGTTTCAGCCGTTGCTGCTAGATTCGGAATAGGAAAGGATTTCTGGCTCAATCTTCTTTTAACCATCTGTGGTTATATACCTGGTACGTATTTCTCTTTTACGATTCTTCTTTCTCAGCTGACAAGGTCTCAGGTCATGGCCACAATTTTTACATCCAGGTAAGATACTGCAATGCTGTACTCCACCGGCTCTAACATGTCGTTTTAGAATATACGCAACAATAAGAACCATGCTCGTACTCCTAAATGGGCCCAGCGCTACGGCCTCGTCGATACCTCTGAAATCCAGCGCAAACAGCGCAAGTCGCAATGGGCTACCCGCTACAACGAACGCTTGCCAAACTCGACCCTTGAAGGACAGCCATACGAGGAAGGACAGGAGCAGGGCTCCAGCATCGATCTTTCTATTGCCAACGGTTCTCGACCGCAACGACAACCTAATGGAGACCTATGGCGTCCAGAAGATGAGTCCTATTATAACAATGAGACCGCTTCGACTTCGTCTGGTCGTTGGCATTATCCCGCCAATTTTGATGACGCTGCTCTGCCGAAGCGCAAGAAAAGCAAGAAGGAGAAGAAGGACAGGTGGGCAAGGACAGAGGATGCATACTCCCTCTCAGAAGAGCAGACTCCGCGAAAGAGATCAAAGAAGAAGAAGAAGAAAGACAGTGGGAATTCGATAGCAGGTGGAAGCATCGATTCTCGGAATTCCACGACAGAGTTCCCTGAAGCCGCAGAAGGCGGCCTTTATGGCGATGGCCCCAGTCGATCGGAAGGGGACAGCCGCGCAAACGGAAAGACAGCAGACGATGTATTCACCCATCAGTTTTGAGCTGAGGAGTGGTGTGGGATGTAGGGACTATCAATCTTTCGTTAAACTTAATCCTTCCAAGGCGAACTCTCAGAGTGCGTACTACGTGATATATACTGGCTACGTGCACCCTTGATATCTTCCTTGCGCTCACTGTTGGGCCTACCTCATATGCGAGTCATTTGACCTTCCATAGCTCCGAAGTTTAGATCTCGCTTCTCACGAACTTTGACTCCATGTGCCACTGAATGATAGTCGTGGCACAGTACTGATAGTGCCGCTTCCTGAGACCATGCAATGCTGGCTTCGCATTGCGGGCTGGGCGCTTCAGGAGTTCTTAAAGTCGAAGCATGATGTTCAGCTCCCTTCGAGAAATGATTTTGTTGCGCTGGCCATTGATTGTGTGCTTGCTGCACATCTGGTCGTCATACGGAGCTGTTCTTAGGAACTTTCAAGTCGGCCAACCTCCGATTGTACCCCACGGCGCCCAGCAATGTACAGTCAAAGTCTTGCAGTCAGTGTCTGTTTTACTGCCTGTACCCTGCCACTGAGTGCGACCGTCGGACCCACTAGACGAGATTTTGCATTTTCCTATGGAAGGTAAATGTTATCCAAACCGTGTTTCATTCCCCAATGCTGACTCTATGACAGTGCTGAAGTCGTGCAGCTCACGTATGTCCCGAACCTGAGATAGGGTGTGGTCTATAACTAGTGTCCGTGACCAGACCTCCAACTGATTGTGGTCCGCTCGGATCCTGGGCTGCTGTCACCTTGAATTTGACTGTAACTTCCAACGGAACCCAATATGACCGTCTAGGCCATTTTACTTTTCAGAATGTTGAAAGTGAGTGCCTCAGACAGCGTATCCTGATAAGATTGGCGATGGAAGTCAAACTCATCGCTAGTCTGGAGAACCTCAACACCGGAACCAACACGAGGAGACGGGATCATCTGGACATATATCAAGGATGTATCGCAGTATCTGCCACTATTCGCGAAGCCGGGGACTTTCATTTTCCAGTTGGACAATCTAATTCAGGAAGGCCTCGACGGCGTATATTCCAGTGCGCAGAATGTCTTGTTACCATCCGGGCCCGAGGCTAACGAATGATCTCAGCTGTTGTGCATGCGACATACTACGCCTCGTCAGCGAAACATCCTCCCGCAAAAAAAGCGGATCTCATTATCCCTCTGTCGACGTTCGCAAACAACACCGGCAACCACGCTTCTGTTCCTCCTGGATTTTCTGTAAGTGTCGGATCCCAGACCACTTATTGTTGGTCCTTATTATGATGTCAAACATGCAGTTGAATGTGACTTTCCCGACAAATGCGGTCAAGGCATTTGCAGAACTGTACGCATCAGGGAACGGTCAAGAGGAGTTTTGGGTTCGTGAATTTTCATGTTGTTTATGGGGTAGCTAATAAGTGAGTACGTCTTTGACAATAGTATTTCAACGCCGCCAACAAGTTTTTGCCCACTCTTCCATCTGGGACAACCTACGGCCAAGGGCCTTTCCGCGAGGTTCGCCTGCTAATTGATTGGCAAGTTGCTGGCGTTGTCTTTCCATACCCGGTTGTGTTCACAGGCGGGTTTGTCCCAAGCCTTTGGAGGTATGTGCTCATATTCCAACTGCCCATCCCACATGCAACTGACCAGATTCCTTCAGGCCCATCTCCGCATATGGTGCCCTCGATCTACCGACTTATTTCCTGGACGTAACACCATTCATTCCCATTTTGACGGACGGGAAGGCCCACCTTTTCACCATTGACGTTACCTCAGCGGAAGACGATCACACCACCCTGCAAAACTGGTATGTTTCTGGTCTCCTCCAGATCATCACCGATACCTCCTCAAAACCCACGACGGGACGAATCACACGCTACGATTCATCACCCTTCGCAAAGTCCACGGCTACCGGCACTGTTGGAGCAAGTGACGTTGACATTACGGTCAAAGCCACCCGGAAGATTCACGTCGAAGCGAACATCGTCAGTGGAAGCGGGAAGACCACGCATGCTGTCTGGTCGCAAGACCTCTCGTATTCCAACCACCAGAGTTACAGGGACAATGCAACGATCCAGGTTTTTTTTTATTTTATGATTTCCTACTTGCGTTTCGGTTGATGGTTTAATTGTGGGCTAGGTTCTTCGTCAATCTACATCTGGCCGAGTTTTATCTACACACAATGGCATCCCCGCCGTAGCTGATGTGTTCTCCTATCCGTTTGATGTCGACTTTGCTTACCTGGCTGCAGACCAAAGAAACTGTATGTCTACATCTATGTTTCTTGTGCTCAAACGCACCAATTCTCAAAGTCGTGACCAGGGAGTACTTGGATTGACCATTCGTATGATCGCGTGGTCCTCCCAAACCCTTTCATTCTCGGTTCCACGATCAAAAACCGCCAAATTCTAGGTGAGGCAGCGGTTCGTCTCAAGGGTATATGCTGGTTCTCATGACACTTTTGTAAGATGGTTTTTTCCAACTGATGACTGGTGGGAATTATGGGAACGGGACGAGCAACAACACGTTCAGCTATGTCGACCTCGCTGGAAACACCTATAACCGTCGGGTCAACGCAGCGCTTAACGTCATTACGCTGGATTGGGAGGGCGGAAACCTCGCGCACAGTGGACAGGAGATTGTTTCGTCGAGCACTTTGGAGCCATCTCAATATCATTTCGGAGGAGCGCGGCTGCCTGGGGGAACCAAGATATGATATTGACGTGAAGATGCTGTTTCGTTGCCTTTTGCCATCCCTGAGGTCTCCCACTGATCATAATTATCAGAGAGAAATAGAAGATGTTGTCGCATGGCGAATACAAGCTGTTTCACACAATGTTGCTTCGCTGGTCCTATGAATATTTGCAACTTCGAGGGATTTTCTTGTTCCGGTTCTGCTCCTTGTTAAGGCTCAGCGATGTATTGCGGCTGTCTAGTTCTCCTTTTGTTATCTAAACTCCTGCTGGGCCGTGGTGAAGTTCTTGTGGACTTCCAGGTCACTCAGCCTCCTCCAGTGCCCCAGGATGCAACGCAGTGTACCATGCAAATTCTGAAATGAGTCCACTGTGAGAAGAAACATCCTCTTCTATACTGAATGAACTACTTCGCCCCCAGGCGCGACTTCGCCTTTTCGTTTGGAAGGTGCGTCCACTGTCCATTGTGTCGGGTAAACCAATGTCGAGTTGAAAATACTATCCCCTTTCCTATTCATCAGTGCCGAAGTCGTGCAATTCACGTCAGTGATAATGAACACTCTCTCAAAGATTTATCTTTACAGACGCCTTCATTCCCTGGGAGACCTCCCATGGACTGCGGTCCTATAGGTTCCGGGCGGGTATTACCTTGAACTTCACTGTGACTTCCAATGGAACACACTTCGACCGCTTTGGGATCTTCACGTTCAAAACGTAGAAAGTAGGTCCCGGGCGTACTTTTACTCGAATCTACAAATTTACTTGAATAACACGTTCATGCAGGTAATGGGTCCTTCGACATCACGAATAATACTCACCACTATCGTCAGAACATTGTGCAATTTGCGACAGGACAAGTTAAGACAAGTTACCTCCATGCATAATGGCATCAAATCTTTGGCCGACAAGTTCTATTACCCACATGGTGTCAATATTACCCTCCGAGCGGTAGTAGCTGTAAGCCGAAACAAATACCTTCTCACCACCAGCTCACATAAATTATTCCGTCAGTCAAAGCATCCTTTGACCAGTCTTACAATCGTGAATTGCTTCCATCTCCACTTATCACGAGTTCAACGACTCAAGAGCGCCAGCTAGCTGGTGAGTCGAGCCGCCAGATATGAATGACGCGTAGATCTAATTGTAGCTTCCTCCTTCAGCTGGATTTTTCAACGGAGCCTTCCACTGGCAATACCGGCAATGGGACTAACAGCAACGAATTCAGTTATGCGGATCTAACGGGAAATACACACAAGAAGAAAGTGGATGCAGCCTTGAATATAATTACCTCGGATGAATAAAGTGGTGGCACCACTTAAACGAAATGATCTCGGGCCTGTCGAACAGATATTGGCAAAGCCGTGATGTGCGAGATTACCTGGAAGGCGAACTGTTGGTCTGTAATACAGGACATACATGTATTTACTAGATCAATGCAGTAGGTCTTTACCACCTTTCCGTGTACGACCTGGAGTGATCTCTGCGAAGCACTGGATGTGTTGAACAGCGCAGCCAGGAGTATGTGTCAAGGATATATCTGGCAAGGTCATCTGGGTTCGTTGAGAACATCTAGATGGACAGATAGCCTCGGAACGTTTAGAACAGGCCAACAACCCTCCCCGTTTCAGGTTCGATGCCGACTTCCCAGAAGCCTAGCCACACATTAACGACGGCATAAGAGATGCAGAAATCTTTACATACCAGGACGTGTCCCGAGGCCTGGCATGGTTTGCATTTCGCCTAAAATAGGATACAGGAAGCCTGCACCAGCGGAAAGTCGGACTGCCCGGATTGGGATCGTGAAACCTGCGCTAGGCTGTCAATTTTGATAAAAAGACTGGAGAGGAAAGGGTAACCTGTAGGAACACCCTTGAGCTTAGCATCATGGGAGAATGAGTACTGAGTTTTGGCCATGCAAACTTTTAGCGAATATCAACATAAAACTCAACATAATTAGATAAATATTACTCACTGGGTAGATTTCCATATCCTTGTCGAGTGTATGTGTCGACCTGCTTGCGCGCGAGTTCGCTCAGCGTGATACCATCTGCTCCATAGATTTCTCTCGATATGATTGAAATTTTCTCCTCAATGGGCAATTCTAAGTCGTAGAGGAACTTGAATGCAGACGGTCCTTCGCAGGTCGCGATAACTGCCTCTGCGAGTGCGCGGGCACCGGGACCACCTTCAGCCCAGTGGTTGCTTACCACTGCTGCATCCGCACCACCCGCCAGTGCCTGTTCGCGAATGAGCTCAAGCTCAGCCGGCGTATCAGAACTAAAATCTAGGTAAGTGAGAACCAGAAGAACGGACGATGGTACGCCTACGAGAACTGGTTGATAGCAACAATGACTTTGATGCCGAACTTTTGAGAGTTCTGAATGTGCTTCACCAAGTTTTTGCAGCCTTCTTTGAGAGTCACAAGGTCCTCAGATGTATAAATGTCAGACAAGGGCTTTCCAGGGGTGACCTCGGGACCTCCACCGTGCATTTTGAGGGCACGAGTGGTCGCAACAATGACTGTTGCGTCCGGAGTGAGACCGCTGACACGACATTTAATGTTGCAGAATTTCTCCATGCCCATGTCTGCTCCAAAGCCACCTTCGGTCAAAACATAGCCAACGCGATCGGACGAGTCGCCTTCCTCTGTACCCGCGAGCTTAAGAGCAATCCTATCGGCCAGGATTGACGAATTTCCGTGGGCAATGTTGGCAAAAGGACCAGCATGAACAAAGACAGGAGTACCCTAAACGGAGTGAGCTATACGTTGAAAATAGATTGATGGTATCTACCTGCAAAGTCTGCATTAAATTAGGCTTGATAGCATCCTTCATCAGAACGGCCAGTGCACCGGAGACACCAATGTCATCGGCTGTGATAGCGTCACCTTGCTTGCTGGTTGCCACAACCATTGCACCCAGTCTCTTTTGCATATCATCGAGGCCTGTCGTCAGGGCCAGAACAGCCATACATTCACTGGCTACGGCGATGTCAAATCCAGCTTCACGCTCGTGGCCCTTTTCGGTGGCGTTGCGACCAATGGTAATTTTGCGCAAGAATCGATCGTTGGTGTCCACGACACGATTCCAGGTGATGGTGTCCACATCGATGTCCAGGCGGGCGAAGCGAGTTATCTCTTCAGGCGTGAGCTCATTCGGGTCAGTCTTATCGATCCCCAACTTCTTGAGCCGTTTGAACATGAGTGGAGCAAATTCTCGCTTTCCCTTTTTCGTAGGGACCAATCGGCTGTACAAAGCCTACAAGATGGTCGTTCAGTCTGCGATATTTTAGATACAAAGTAATTAGCCTGACTTTATCACTCTGGGTGGCTTCGTGGAAGATGCGAGCATCCAAAGCAGCGGCTTGAAAGCAACCCAAGTTAGCCTTCAAGTTACAGCGAAAGGACTAATACACATTCGTACCAAGCAGGTTGTTGGCCGCCGTAACGGCGTGAATATCGCCGGTCAAGTGCAAATTGAACTAAAACATCGTCAGAATGGATTGTGGCATGATACGAAATGCTGACAAACCTCGTCCATCGGAATAACTTGACTGTACCCACCGCCGGCTGCTCCACCTTTAATACCAAAAGTGGGCCCCTGGCTGGGCTGCCGAACGCAAGCAAAGGCAGGCCGTCCGAGTTCCGCACCAAGTGCTTGTGCCAGGCCAATCGTTGTTGTCGATTTGCCTTCACCAAGAGGGGTGGGTGTTATACTACTTATCTATCAGATATTTGTCGAACTTCGTTGGGTCAGATCACAAACCCAGCGATAATGATGTATTTCCCGTTTCTGCGATACGCCAGTCGGTCCAAGACACTAAGATCGACTTTGGCTTTGTACTTTCCGTAGCTTTCGAGTTCGTCCGGAAGCAACCCAATCTCCTCAGCAATCTGGGCGACAGGTTTCGGAGTTTGAGCCCTCGCGATGTCGAGATCACTGGGAAGATTTTCAAGGACATTAAGCTTGAGCGGCTTGACCTTACGTGCTCGAGCTTTGTTCCAGAGCCGTTCAGCCGATTGCAGAGTATTCTCCATGAGTAGAGCCACAGTCATTGGGCCGACACCTCCAGGAACTGGCGTAATATGCGAAGCCACCAACGATGCAGTCGAATACTCAACATCACCAACTAGACGCTGCCCGGATTTCTTGGAGGCATCTGCCACCAAAATAGTGAGCGGGAGCCGAATTATAGAGACGACATATACGAACCAGGGATGTAATTGATCCCCACATCAATGACGACAGCACCGGGCTTGATCCAAGATCCCTTGATCATTTCTGCTTTGCCAATCGCGGCGACGACAATGTCTGCACCTTTGACCTACGTAAAAAAGTAAGACATCAACAAAGTAGCATTTCAGAAAGGCACACACAATGGCTTCGATGTTTTTGGTGCGGCTATGGCATTGAGTAACGGTTGCGTCGAGATGTCTTAGCATCGCAGCCACGGGGCTCCCGACGATGTCACTGCGTCCAAGAACGACGGTATTCGATCCAGAAATTTGTACCCCGGTCGACTCCAAAAGTCGGATGACGGCGGAAGGAGTGCAAGGTGAGAATAGGGGATCAGATGCTTTCGAGGAGAGGTGACCAATATTGTATGCATGGAATCTGAAAGACTGATCAGCCTATATTTATAGATCGGCGGGAAAGAACACACCCGTCGACGTCCTTCTGAGGACTGACTGCTTCAGTGACGCGGCGCTCTTCAGCGGGAGTTACATGATCACCGAGAGGAAGTTGAACCAATATTCCACTGATCTTCTCATCGGCATTGAGCTTCTTTACGATATCTGCAATATCATCTGCACTCGTTTCTGCAGGGATCGGGACGTGTTTGAATTTGATTCCGACTTCTTCTGCGGCCTTCGCTTTCATGCGGACATAAATGATAGAGTCAGGACGTTCACCGGCTTGGACGATGGCTAAAGTAGGCTGGAAGCGAGGGTAGGTAGCTTGTAAACTCTTGATTCGTTCTGCAACGCCATTGCGAACAGACCTGATGATATTAGTGTTGGGTCACCGTTCAGAATGACGAATTTTACTTTGCCAAAGCCTTTCCATTAATGACTTTTCCTGCACCTTCAGCTTGAGTCGCCATCGTACGGAGATGACAGACGGATAAACGGAATTGTCTGAGCCGGTAAATAGACCGTGACCTCCACATTTGTTTACGCGGGTTTGACAAAACCTGAAAATACAGAAAAAAGGAGAGAGAAGTTAAGGAGCGCGGGAGGGATCCAGTACACAAAGAAGTCTTGCAGGCGTGCCAGCACCTTCTTGTTCGCTTTGGTGAAAACGAGTCACCAAACAAACTCTTCCGGAGGTTGCAAGCTCCTTGAATCCTTCTCCCGCCACCTCATATATCCCCCCGGTAAATCGCCGGATTTGGATTCCCACACTCCAAAAAGGGTAAGAATTTTTTGGCGGAAATTAAGCGGTACAAAAATCCTAAACCACATCCCCGGTGTCCATTGCTCAGACGACGACGACGATGGCCATGACTGCCGCACACGCCCTCCAGACCCTTCGTTCCAGTACGGCTTTACTGTCGTCCAGGACTTTCGCACGTTCCGCAGCAATGAGTCGTCCGACCCGTATGGCTTTGGCAAGTCGGCGTCATTACTCGGAGGAGAAGTTGCCCCCACCGTCGGAGGACTCGAAGGAGGGCTCAGGATCAGCAGAGCCTGCCGTTCCTCCGTTGCACGAAAAGCTGCAGGAAAAGCTGAAGGCAAAGGAGGCGGAAGTCGTTGATTTGACTGTACGTGGCATCGAAATAATATTCATGACAAATTCCTCACAAAAGTTATATTCCACAGGGCCGCCTTCGGTATCTGCAAGCGGACTTCGTCAATCTGCAACGCAATGCTGCTCGAGAAAAGGAGCACGCGCGAGATTACGCCATCACCCGTTTTGCGTCAGACCTGCTAGAGACAGCAGATGTTCTTGCTCTGGCACTAAAAGCCATCCCCGAGTCGGCCCTACATTTGACTCACGACGCCAAATCATCATCAACAGACGTCGAATTGGAAAAATCACACCAGCATTACCTCCATGAGCTTTACGACGGTGTAGAGCTCACCTACCGTCAGCTCCTTTCCACCCTGTTCAAACACCACATAAAACCGTACGACCCGACTGGCGATGTCTTTGACCCTAATCTTCACGAAGCTCTATATCAGGCTCCTGTACCCGGAAAAGAGCCAGGGACCGTCATTGATTGCCAAAAGACTGGGTACATGATCAAAGACCGAGTGCTACGGGCAGCGCAAGTCGGGGTGGCACAGGATACGTCATAATATTAGCTGATCGTACACGTATACCTGGGACGGGGCTGGTATAGGGCGGAGGGGCGATTAATGGACTAGAGCATAATTAAGTACCCCTATAATCAACGTATCTCAACTCCCAACTGGTCTCTCAGACGAGACACGACCTGAAGTTGAATCTCATTAACCTCCCCATTCGATAATGATCTTCGCAGGTGTGGATTTAGCGAACACCGACAAGAAACGTAAGTTAGCTTACCTGTCCATGGACCGATAGTTGATCCTGAAGCACATGCTTCTGCGATTAGTTTTGGGATGGACGAAATCGTCGATCTGTGCACGGCTGGTTAACATGGCTGATAAAATGCTGCACCCATAGTTTACCTTTTGAACGTCCTCAACCAAGTCTCCTGCAACGTCTCGGACAAGGTCACAGAAGTCATTTTCATGCAAGGACCTATCTTGCGGGGACCAGAAGCTGACGTCCTTGAAGCATGACGGATATTTTGAGTAGGGGCGGAAAGTCGTGATTTTCCCGTCCTCGAACTGAGAAACGAAGCGAGGATCCGACGACCAGAATAGTCGGATATCCGGGATCGAATAGAGAATCATGGCTATCCGTTCCAACCCAAGTCCAAATGCCCACCCAATTTTATCCGGGACATCTATTACACAGTCAACATCAGTCCAAGGCTGAGCAAATCAAAGACGTACTGGCTGTATCCAGTGTTGCTTGCCTTACAACCCCACTGCCCAGTATCTCCAACCACTTGCCCTGGAAGAAAACCTCCACCTCAAAGCTCGGACTCGTGAAGGGGAAGTACGCTTCTATCCACCTAACTCTAAGAGGATCCTGGCGGCTCGCGCCCGCCACGCCGCCAAACAACTTCAGTATCAGCGTGTTCAACGACAATTTCAAATTCAACGCAGCGAGCTCGGAGTACCGCGGGTCATGCGACGGCTGAACCGGGTTCGTGGGCGAAATATGCGGGATATCCTCTATCACGATATTCGAACGCGCCAGCTGCTGGGATAACCGCGCGTTATCCTCTTCGACCTCTTTCATCCCCGACGCGTCTGCGTTAAATATTCGCGCGCCTTCCATCTGGTGGAATACAGGGTAATGCGACCCGTCGATTTCGTCGCGGCGGTACACGTCGGCCGTCAGCAGCCATTTCGTTTCGCCCCGGCGGAACACCTCCACTTCATGCGCGGAGGTGTGAGTGCGAAGCATCATGTCCTTGTTCACGTAGTAGCTGTCCGTTACGGCGCGTCCTGGGTGGTCCTTAGGGAAGGAGAGCTCATCAAAGTTCTTGAACGGGGTCACAAGAGGCGACAGCGACGATAAATGTGCGAAGTCGGGATAGTAGGACTCGATCAGGCCCCGTAGCGTGCTTAGAGGGTGGGACACCTGTGTGTGCAAACGCAGGGGTAGCTTTGCTAGAATAGCGGGGGTTACGTTTGTAATTGCATCGGTAGGGTACCGATCCCCAAGGATTTCTAAGTGATCAGGAAGGCCAGAGGATACGCCAGAAAGACACCGACATGGGCCCGAAAAACGAGCTCTAACGAATAAGCGAGAAGTGATTCTCGCCGTTCGTAACATGCAGCGAGGTTGGATATCGAATAGAAGTTGAATACATGGACGACTTGTCAATTTTCCGATCCGGACCGCGACCATTTGGTCTTGTTGACCTTCGACTATTTCAAAGTATAAGATCGTGTATGTACATATTCAATTCGAACGCTAGGCTACACTATCTACTACTTTTCGTAAAAAGGCGACGCAGGTCGTTCGTAAGGTCATTCCGTCAAAAACGTGAGTGAGTCCATCCATCCGTCAGTGAAATCAGGTCGGGTATGGGCAGGGCGTGAGCAAGCAAAAAAAAAAAATAAGAGGATATACGACGGATTGCAGGTATTCCAGTTGAAAATGGAGGGTAAAGGGGGAGACAAGAAATTAAGAAATACAAAACAAAACCAAAACCACAACTGTTCACCACCCTCCAAACCATCTAGATGGGGGCCGCCTTGTCGCACGCGGTCCACGCACAACGGTCCTCGTACGGCGTTCGGGCTCCTCATCGTCTTCTTCTTCTTCTTCAGTGATGACTTCCACCGCCGTCGTCCGCGGACTAGCTACAGTAGATGGCGATGTGACTCCTTCCGGCTTCGGATTCGCAGCCAGGCGGGTATTGGCAGGAGGAGGCACCGTAACAGTTTGGGTTTGAATTACAGTCTTCGTCTCAGTCTCGTATGCGGTTTCAGAAACGACAAGAGCGGGGAGTTCATGATACTAGGAAGACAAAGCAAAGTTTTAGGTTAGTTACACTGTTACAAATCGTTCTGAGGAGAGAGCGTAGACCGATGACCGGCCGGATGCAAATAATAATAATAATAGCACATCACGTGCGACGCGTTGTGATCGACATCGATCAAGTGCGATCGAGACGCGTACTCAAAAAGGACGTGTTGTCCGCCGGCCGGTCAGCGGTCTATGAAGAGGACGAGGGGGACGAGGAAATGCACCGAGGTCCCCCAAGCCCGGACGAAGGAGTGAGGGGGCATGGACGGGATGCATACGGACTCGGAATATATATAAGGGTTCGAGGAAAGCCCTCCTTCGTCTCAGAGCTCGGAGCGGCGCGGGAGGGGCGGCGGTACCTTGGATTTTCGCTTTGATCCAACGGGTTCGTAAACATATTCGTCTTCAACGTGTTGAGGGTTGTCGTTGCCGAGAGAGCTGAATAAGACGCGTTAGTGGCTGAGAAAAGAAATAAATTCTATAAACTTACTGTAATTGCTCCATGATCCAGCTTTCACGTCGGGACGCGTCGTGCTCCCTGCGGTTGACGCTCTCTTCCCGTTTGCTGATGTCTCTCTCCCTCTCTGCGATCTTGAGCTCGCGATCGAGAATCTCCTCTGCCCGGGGACCCACCCATCCAGGAGGAGTAAGAGAGTCCTCCTTGACGACCTCCTTGATGATGGTCTGAACAGGGGCAGTGATGGTCTCGATTGTGGTGGTGGGAGCACAGGCAGGGCAGACTATGGAGGATGGCGAGGGGATGACACCACCAGGGGCACCCGCAAGCAACTCGGCCTCCCGACGCGCAACCTCCGCCTCACGAACTGCCACAGCACTCTCACGTGCGATGAGGGCCTGGGTTCGTTTTGGGGTGAGATATCCCAGAACACCGGACGAGTTGGCATCAGTGCTCGATGCAGCAGAGCTGGATGGTAATGAAAGCATGACAGCCAATACGGCTAGGACGAGGGAAAGGACAAGGAGGAGAGTGGTTGAGGAGATAGTCCTGTGATGATGATGGGATGATCGTTCGCGGTCACGTTCGCGTTCGCGATCACTGCGATGGTGACGCTCGTGGTGGGAGGAAGAGGGTTGAGCCATCCTAACTTTGGGAGTGAATGAGGTTTGAGAGGACATGAGGGCGGTTGGGTACGACGTACCGCTAATTGAGGAACTAGGCGACAAGGATGTGGCAGTTGGAGCGGTACGTAGGATCGACGTTTTGGAGGATTTAATGATGAAGGAAGGGAAGTGGGTGGGCTAGGTGTCTGGTTATTGGGGGTGGCGCGGCGTAATTTTCG
>JABCKG010007610.1:22128-52828 GCA_018851835.1 Hypsizygus ulmarius | reverse complement strand
GAATGGGCTGCTTAGTATGATGTGGGCAGAGGCGAGATCGCGTGCAGGGTCATCCGTACAGCCAAGAAACTAGGTATCAGGACGGTCGCCGTGTATAGCGAGGTGGATAAGGATGCATTACATGTTAAATTGGTACGTGTCTACCCTCTTCATCCTCAAGTACTACTTCACGAATGTTGAAATAGGCGGATGAGGCGTACTGCATTGGCCCCGCGCAGTCTTCAGAGAGCTATGTCAGTACTGACCCTGTTCGCAAATCCCTTGTAACTATATTGACACACCGCTAGCTTCGCATGGATAAGATCATAGAAGTTTGTCACAGGAGTGGGGCACAGGTATGCTCAAAATTACCTCGTCAATTATGTGGGCTGAAAGATAACATTGTTAGGCTGTTCACCCTGGGTACGAAATCTCCGTCGAGGAGAATTTCTGAGCTGAAACTGTTTTTCTTCACAGATATGGATTCCTGAGTGAAAATGCAATATTCTCGGAGACTCTTGCGAAAGAAGGCATCGTTTTCATTGGCCCTCCGGCAAGCGCCATTGTCAGCATGGGATCCAAAAGGCAAGTCATTGCAAAAGGCACTATTTGATGTGGTTTTAACCATGTCTGTAGTGAATCAAAGAATATCATGTCAGGTAGAGTTCAGAGATTTTATCTTAGGTGGCAATAGGCTGAGTATCTGCGTTCCAGGCGCTGGAGTACCATGTGTGCCAGGATATCACGGAGACGACCAGGATCCTACATTTTTATACAACCAAGCGAAAGAAATCGGTCAGGCCCTCATCCACTGACATTCTGGACTGAATGCTCATATGTTCCATATATCAGGATTCCCCGTCTTGATTAAAGCCATCCATGGAGGTGGAGGAAAAGGGATGCGAATCGTCACCGACCCCTCAGAAGCCGCTTTCCAAGAAGCCCTCTTGTCAGCTCAACGCGAATCGCTGAAGGCATTCGGCAATGACACTGTATTGATAGAGAAGTACATTGAGCGGCCTAGACACATAGAAGTGCAGGTGTTTGCTGATACCCTCGGAACCGTGGTCAGCTTGTGGGAGCGTGATTGCTCAGTGCAGAGGAGAAATCAGAAAATCATCGAGGAGGTAATATCCCGGAAATGTAACTGTCGCTCCGTCGTTGACCTCATTTATTACAGGCTCCCGCACCTGGGCTTTCTTCTGAACTTCGTGCTGATCTTAGTGCGAAAGCCGTCGCAGCCGCAAAAGCTGTCAATTATGTTGGTGCTGGTACGGTCGAATTCATCTTTGACAACGATAATGAGAAGTTCTATTTCATGGAAATGTATGCGTTCCTGTAAGATCGACATACATTGCATTAACTGTACCCTCCTCAGGAACACGAGGTTGCAAGTCGAACATCCAGTCACCGAGATGGTAACTGGGTTAGACCTTGTACAATGGCAACTGGAGGTCGCAGCCGGAAACCCGATCCCCCTCAGCCAGTCCTCCATCCCTCTCGTCGGCCACGCATTTGAAGCGCGTATCTACGCCGAAAACCCACGAAACAACTTCCTTCCTGACTCGGGACCATTGCTCTACCTATCTACGCCGCCGCCAACGCATATATTCGCACCGGAGTTCTCACCTGTGAACAAAGCTACCACTTCGTCGACATCCGACCTCATGCCTTCTGTCACGTCGCATGATTCTGTGACAATCCACCCCTCCCTTCGTATAGAGCAGGGATTCACGCAGGGGTCGCAGATTGGGGTATTCTATGACCCCATGATTGCGAAAGTGGTTGTGCATGGGAAGGATCGGACGGAGGCTTTGCGAATGCTAAGAAAAGCCTTGGATGAATATCATGTTGTGGGTGTATCGACTAACGTAGAGTTCTTGCGGACGTTGGCTGGGAATCAGTCTTTCATTGATGCTGAACTTGAGACTGGATTTATTCCGGTATGTCGTCGTGTCATTTGTCCTTCGGACGATCTGGCCTCTGATAGAGAACATTGTAGAAACATTTTGATGAGCTCTTACCCTCTATAACTGAGCCTAAGCCAGAGCTTCTGGCTCAGACGGCACTTTACATTGCTCTCCGTGACCATACCCCTGCTGTCATCGGTAATCCATCCCCATGGACGTCGTTGTCTTCACGCCGTTTCGGAGGCGACAAATATGAGCGTATCATTACCTTAAAAACCGATAGCGCCTCCGATGACCCAGTAACTGTGCATGTCGTGTCCACCACGCCAGGTCATTTCGACGTCACTGTGAACACTATTTCAGGCAGCACGATTTTCCCATCAATCCCTGCACACCTCGCGACGCCCACCACACTCTCAACGACGCTCAACGCCCAGTCGTTGAACACCACTATTATTTCGCAGCCACCACCTCCAAATGTCCCTGCCTCATTATCCCCCAACACGATGGAACGTTTGCACGTGTTCTCTGATGGGCATAAAACCACACTGGTTGTCCCCTCTCCAAATTGGCTGCTTTCTCTTGGTGGGGATGTGCTCAGCGCGGCAAAGGGCGCTCTCAAGGCACCCATGCCGAGTTTGGTTGTGGAAGTACGTGTGAAGGTTGGAGATCGCGTGGAAGTGGGCCAAGCGGTTGTTGTGCTAGAGAGCATGAAGACTGAGACTGTGCTGAGAGCGAACGTTGCCGGTATCGTGAACGCCATCGGATGTAAAAATGGGGAGATGGTAGAAGAAGGTAGGGATCTTGTGGATATTGAGGCTGACCCAGAACCATAGAATAAATGAGATGCTTAACGAAAAAAATGACCTCTTGGAAACCTGTCGAGCATCCTGAACAAGAACATGTTCCCATGACTGTGATGGCCACAGAATTTCAATCAATATATAATCCTTGCACAGTGCCCAGAGACCCATAGTATACACAGAACCAAAATCTAAAAAAGAAGAACACCACCCCCAGGTGTAGGCGTGACGGCATCGTGCCCAGAGAGCATTGCTGGTAAAGCACCCCTGAACGGATTACTAGGCAAAAAAGGTGCCCCCAAACCCGGCGGTTCAGGATTCTGGGTACCAGGAGGGGTAGTTTCCGGCTGCTCATACTCGTCTGGTGGCGACGGCATTGGCCGGGGTACAGGGGCATCAGACTCGAGCAAGCGGTGCTCGCGAGGCGGATACGCTTCAAGCGTCTTCAAGATGTCTTCAAATTCCTCCTTGCCTGTCCAGCTGCCAACGATGTCATCCATACCCTCAAAGTCTTTAGATTGGGAAAGTGTCTGCCGTATGTGGGTGGCTTCGGCTTTTTTGACGTTGATATGTTGGCCTTTGAATTGGGCAACGCAAAATTTAGTAAGGCCCCAGTTGTGGCCAAGGTATCTAGCCTGCAGCTGGAGTAAGAACACCTTCATAGCAAGGGTTGAGGGGATTGAGATGAGGCTTACCAGGCGGATATATGACGGAACGAATGTCCGCTCGACGTCCTTCAATGGTGTCGATGAGAAACAAGAGGGATTAGACTCGGCACCTCGCGCAATCATGACAGAATGCACTCCTTCAGTAAGAATAAGTAGTAAGAATAAGTGCCAATCGTAAACCAATGCCATTATATCCAAAATAAATACCTGTGGCGCTGCGAACGCGGTATGCATCTTCCCAGCCAAGACAGTCCCCATTCTCTATAACCGCAATCCCCTTACCCATCCCTTCCACAAATTCAACAATCTCCCCCAACCGCTCTATCACAGCGCGATCTTTATCCCTCATGCTCCTCGTCCGACAATGCACTGTTAAAGCGCTAATCCCAGTATTCACTATTCGCTCCACGAGCTTCAGCGTGTCATCCTGCGATGGCAGTAGCCGTATCTTCGCAGACACCGTAATTTCGGGCGGCATCTCCCTCCGCAGGGCAGTTAGTATGGAGCAGAGAAGATCCGGGTTGGTGAGCAGAGCGGCACCCATCCCGGCGTGCGTTGAGAAGGGTTTGGGACACCCGCAGTTGAGGTCTATGCCGGAGACGTCCTGCATTACGGTTTTAGCAGCTTGGACGGCGAGATCAGGGTCCGACGAGCCGATTTGGTATATAAGGTAGGGCTTTTCGATGGGGTGGGTGGTGAACATTGCTCTGGATTTGCCGTTGTAGGATATTACGCCCGTTACAGCTGAAAAAAAGGAAGTATATGATATACGAATTTTGGAAAAGCCGTACTTACGATCGACTGCACGTTCTGCATGGAGTATCGCTTTGTCTACCATCTCGGGTCCCCACACTAGCGTTGCTCCATGTTTAAGAGCGAAAAGCCTCGTTGGTACTAAAGATCACAAATTTTAAGCTTTTGAAAGAATACAGGTCGAAAGAACGTACAAGCTCCAGAGCGAACCATAGGTGCTAGAAATACCCCGTTCTTGAAATCCTGAGATGTGAGATGGTTGATCTTCACGCGTTTGGCGGGGCGTGGGGCAGGCGAGGCCGAGAGCGATCGTCTTGTCATGGCACATACACTATTGCTCAGAGGACGAAGAGGTACACGGAGTGCTGCACCTGCACCCAGGCCGCTGAGCATAAAATGAATGAAATTCGTTGAGTCACGGTAGCGGATCCCGGAATGGTAATGCAGTATGATAACCACTATTTGGCAGCGGCAACGAAAACAAACGTGCGGAGATTTCTCCACCTCTGCATTCAAACTGAAGGACAGAAGTTGTATATTCTGCTTTTAACAACCCTACTAATACACCAGACAGTTATCATAGGATATGCAATACCAACAGCGAGTCCGATAACAAGAATCAGTCAGTGGGGTAAGGGGGTTGGTTGGTTGCATGCTTGTCGGAGAACTTCCTCCCTAAAAGTATCCTCGACACCGAACAGCTTCTACTTGCCAGCGCGCTTCTTGACGTTGCTATCATCCTTCTCCTTCTCGTCACCAGCAGGAGCAACGGGAGCGGCGGCAGTCGTTTTCTCATCCTTGGAAGAGTCCGTCTTCTTTGTCGACTGCGGAACGCGGGAAGTTAGCACACCGAGAGTAACACAGAACGAAGATGATAACCCACCTTGGTGACGACAGGTTTCGATGCAGCACCAACAAGACCGAAGAGAGCGCCAATCATGCCGAGAAGTGTGAACAAGGCAGCACCAAGGGCAACACCAGTTTCAGGCTGGGTCTTGATTGCCCCAAGTGGGTCAAGTTTCGCTGCCTCAATGAAGGTCAAGACCTTTTCGCGGATGAAGTTGATGGGGTCTTCCTTGAACGAAGGAGTCGAGCCCTCATCGTCATCTTCGGAAGCGGCGGGTTTATCGGCGGCCTTCTCGAGGGGCTTCTTGATGTCGAAAGTCTCAGCGGCAAGGGCCTTAGCTTCCTCGATGGAATGGCCGACGTAAATATTGTCAAAAAGGATATCCTCGGTCATGGTCCAGAGCTCGATACCGACCCCACCCTTGTGAAAGAATTATAAGTTCCACGAATGATATGGGGAAAAGGAATGCATACAATCTTGGAAAGGGTCTTGACAGGGTTGAGGTCCTCAAAGTAATTGGGGTTGGGGATCTTCCGAGGAGTCCATTCACCCTTGTACGCAGGGTTTTCAATCTGAGGAGGATACCATTTGCCTTTGTAGTTAGGGTTGGCCTTGTAGGGGCTGGGCAATCAAGGCGTCAGCATCACATCCATTTTTTTTTTTCAGATAGCCATGATGCCATACCGCTTCCATTCACCGCAGCCAGGTGCCTCAGTGCATTTGGGATTGGGAATAGTGGGGGCAATCCAGTCGCCATCTTCTTCATCATCCCACTCGTCGGGCTTCTGGGCATCGGGATCAGGGATGGTCAAGGGCTCATCATCGAGCCAGCCTTCGGGCTTGACAGCGTCCTCGTCGAGGATCTCGTAGGGTGCATCTTCATCCCAATCCTCAGGCTAAAAGGCGTCTCAGTTCTAAGCTCAGCGGCCTAAGAGAAGCCGAAAACAAACCTTTTTGGCATTGGGGTCATTGATCATCTTCTCGTCAACCCAATCTTCAGGTTTCTTGTCTTCAAGGTCGTCGATTTCCTTGGGAGGATTGACTGGGGGTTCAAAGTCCTCGAGGAGACTGCCGGTCTTTTCGCTCTCGCCGTTGATGAGAACATTGTAAGTGTTATTAGGACTAAAAATAGAGCACGTGAGATTAATCATGGTGCGGAAACCCGGGTAACGATGCGCACTGAATAATGAGAGTATAAAGGTTGGTAAGTTTCTCGATGGTTGGTCTGGGAGGAAGTTTGAGGTGTTTCTCTTCGACTTCGCCGGTCTTGGGGCTCTTGTGACGGAAGATGAAGTGCACCTAATACCAGAAGTTAGAAGGAAGTTGAAAGTCCTAGAAAAGTAAAACATGTACCTTTGTGCCAGGGCACGTAAGGTCAGGACCGAACATGACGACCCACGGCGTGGTGTCCGAGAACTCCTTGCCGCTGGTCTGGAAGCCATCCTCAAGGAGTTTCAAATAGCCACCACCGCAGTTGCCGCCCTTCTGGTATTTGACTTCATACTGCACAACAAGAGGCTTATCGGCGAAAGAGATGGGCTCGGAGAAGGCCGCAGAAATGGCATGGTGGGCCGCCTTGCTCTTTGCAACGAGACCCTTGTCACCCTCGATGACGGAGATAGAGGGATCCTCAACCTCCCATTTGCCGACATAGCTGAAGGTCTCACCGCCGACGGGAGTCTTCTTCGTTGCTTCAGAGGGTGTCCACCGAACAGTCCAGTCTTCCGTGAACTGTTCAATGAATGACGCCTTGATCTTAGTGGGCTGGCGGTGAATGAAAGAGTCAACAAAAGAAAGCTTTAGTGTATTTGATGAATGAAAAACGCACAGTGAACGTCGGTTTGGGTGCATCGTCTGTGTTTGCCAACACGCCAGTGGCAGCGAGGGCCAAGACAGAAAGCGCTACGCTTCGCATGGTAGTACGAAGGTCCGGTAAGAAATATGTAACACGAGGGAGAGTGGGATGGTGTGGAATTCGGTGATGCGCACGCTCGTCCCTAAATACCTGCCTTTCTGCTCAAGCATACGTGGCATTATTCAACTCCCACACATCACGTGAACGCGATCAAATATATTCGAGAGAGTACAAAATCACAGATAAAGACAACTACAGGTCACTACACACTCATCCAAGGAGGTCTGCATGCCCAGAGGCAGACAGTGCCAACTATAAAGTATCTTTTAGACCCAGAAACACGAATTGAGTTGAGATGCACATACCACAAACTCATCGTCCAAGTATTTAGACACCGCGATCTGGTCGCCAAGTCCCTTCCTCCGGCGAGTTTTAAGCACCAGGTCCCTTGCCAGCGCCTGTCCAGAAGCAGGCTCAAGGGGCCGAAGCTTGATACTCGTGTCAGTGGGATCACCTGCTCAAATGTCAGTATAACTGAGTGACACCCCACCGTGAGAATGGCAATGAACCCACCTGGCACAATCGACCAATGGTCAAACACTTGTAGACAAAACGCCTGTCCTTGTGTCGCTGTCCGCAGATCAGTTTCGAAACCGTTCGCATCAATAACGGGTATCAACGCCTTCACGGTGTACAGTGGCGACCCGGCCTTCGGAATATCTTGGGTGACGTGTCCTCGACGACGCGCCAGAACCGTGTACACCGCTGATATGCAATCTGCTGGGGCCTGGACTTCGACATAGTATATGGGCTCCATCAGACGTGGCGTGGCCTGTCGCAGAGAATTTGCACGTTAGAAAGTGTTGGTGCGCTCAAAGCGGAGAAGACATTGATCTCACCATCAAGAACGATGAGTAACAAACCCGACGGGCTGTGGGAACGATCTGTCCTCCACCGCGGAAGATTGGCTCTTGCGCAAGAGTTGCATCGAGCACGCGGAATTTCACGTTTCGCATGGCTGCGTTAATGGCTCCTCAGTCTTCGATATAGACAAGCGGCATGTAGAACTTACGTTCATCACAAAGAGGACCTTCTCGGGCACCCCACTGGAATCCTTGCTTGATGTGCTCCTTCACCGTACCAAGCAGCTTTTTATCAATCTGTTTACAAAGCAAGATCAGCGTTTGCCCAAACATCGTATATTGTCAAACGCACCTGGGAGGGTAGCGTGTCATCTAGCAGGATATTGGGCCCATTCTCATCAGGACCGAACGCCCATATTGACCGCGAGGCAAGCAGGTCCCACTGGTACTTCTCCTCGAAAAACTTACCCCGCTCCTTGGCCGGCATGCGCATATGGACTCGTCCTCGCTCGATGTCCTCTGCCACACCCCGTTCCAACGGTTCCGCAATCATTGTGATCTTGTTCCTGTCGCCCAGAAGTGTGTAAGGGCGTCGCATCGTCAAGATCTGATGCTTTCACTCACTTCTTGTTCGGCGTATCTGCATAACACTTGAGCGCGCTCGTCTCGAGTACCGTCTCGCAAAACTTCGTCACAGGATCCGAGACCTTGATCTCAATCTCCGAGAACAGCTTGCGCAGGTCGTGCATCACGCAATCCAAGTACAGCTCCCCAGTCCCGATAATGACATGCTCACCACTCTCCTCGACCTTTGTCGACAACAGAGGGTATGATTTGTTCACGCTCCGTAAACCTGAAAGCATCTTCGGCAGCTCGGAGGGCGCTATAGGCTCGATGGCAATTTTGAGGACGGACTGTGTCATGTGCTTGATTGGTCGGAAGATGTGCAGGTCCTCGTCGATGTCCACAGCGGCTAATGTCGCTGTTTTAGAAATAGACGCATCAACGCCGCCAATGAGGACAAGGTTTCCCGCCGGAATCTCGTCCGCCGGGATGAAATACCTGTTGGAAAATCAATTTCCTGTCCCTAAACCTTGAAGGGAACAAGACAACGTACCGGGATTCATGAATCCAGATATCGTCCACGGTAACCCTCATCATATCTTCTTCGTCCTCTGGCGAATAACCTTCACCCAAGACTTTGATATCCATCCCTTTCCTGAGTGTACCGCTCATAACGCGGCCAAACGCCCTGAAGGACTGTGCGTCCGTGGTATGATAGAGTTTTGCAACTTGAACCATGACAGGACCTTCTGCGTCGCACGCTTTCATAGATGCTACTAGGTCAGAGTTTTGAGGGCCGGTGTATGTTCCCTCGATCTAATACATTTTAAGGAAAGAGCACACATTTCCGGGGGAGAGTTTCTAACTCACCTTGATTGGAGCACCAGCAACAGGTGAGGGGATATGTTCCACAATGACATCAATCAACCCAGTGGATGGGCCAAAGAACTGATCCAAGATCGCTTTCAGGAGAGGTCGCACGTCCATCTTATACATGACGGGCTTCAACTGTATCCCCAAACCTTTCAATGTATCCTTAAGCGCATCGGTTTCCTCGCTGAGCACATGGCTGTAGAGTTTATATAGAGGCTCTATGATGAAGTGCACGAAAGTGCGATTGTGTTCGGGATCAGCTTGTTTGCGCGTGAATTTACGGGTATCCTCGTTGAAGTAGATGTCGCCCCATAGGCGGTCGGCAAACGAGTTGACGTCGAGGGCGCCTGACAATTGTTGTGGCAGTATGAGATTTAAAAAAAAGTGCGACTGAGACATGTGGATGCTTACCGTAAGTATCTGCGTACATCTGAGCAAACGAATGCAGCGTAAAGCACCAGTTCATATCTGTGCTTGCAAATGCTACATTGCCATTTTCAGGACTCAGGCGAAGTTCTGGGTCCGGATCAATAGCACTATACATATTGTTTAGCTGAGCAAAGTTTTGCGAAGATGGAAACATACCTGATAAATGTGTTTATTTCCTCGATGGTATGTTTTATCTTGTAATACGCATCTGCTGGTTTGATACGTAGCTCGAGAATGAGACGGTCGATTTTGTTCACAACAAGAGTAATTTTGACTCCTTCTTGTAAGGCGTGTCGAAGAACGGATTCTGTGCCAACCATTAACTGTTCATGTGACGATGAGCAAACGAACGAGGAAAAAGGCCACGCCACTTGCCCCTTCAACGACATCTACCACAAGAAGAATGCCATCCACCAACCGGATAGCTGAGGCGACTTCGTCGACAAAGTTGACGTGTCCTGGTGTATCAATTAAATGTACGAGGTGTGACTTGCCGGCTGTTGTGGAAAGTATTAGGGACATGGGCGACGACTTGATAGAAATTTCGCGTTCTCGGGAGAGGATATGGGTATCGGTGTATCGCGTCTACAGCCACGAAATTGACTCGTTATAAGTATATTGCCACGACATGGTATTGAGGTGCCACGCACCGGTTTATCTGCATCCCATATCAGTTTGTGCGTCTCAAACACCAGCATATCCATCAGTGCCGTTTTCCCATGATGCAGATGACCAACAACTGCGACGTTGCGAATCATCTCTGGGAACGCGGTCATATTCAACAAGAATCTGGAATTCAGTCAGCAGATGCTCGTAGCTCTAATCTTTCACGCCTCACCCCTTGTCAAACCGAGTTTCTGGCATGTCTTTCTCCTCGACTGTCCATTTCCGCACTTTAATTGGGGCAATGATGGGTTCTGTGAGCGGCTGGGCATCTTCCTCCTGCACCATGGTTTCTACATCTGGCCCATAGACATCTGAAGCGGAAGGATAATATTGCTTGTCCTCATGAAGGACGACTGCATTATGTGTGGGTTCTGTACTGGCAGAGTTCTCGACGAGTTAAAAGGTGTATTTGAAAGAGAGACACGAACCGTCAATCTCCATTAGCGCATTTTCTTCCGTTTCCTGCATAGCTTCGTCATCGAAACCTTCTAGAGGTGCGGCTTGCGGTTGCTGCTGCGTGAACTGCTCCTGCAGGATTTCCTCTTCCTCCTCTGATTCGAGGTCGGCACCGATGTAGTTTCCAAACTCGTCGTAGTCCTCGAATGAAGCCATAGCGATTGCAGAGAAAGTTTACAAGTCAGAAAAAGCAGAGAGAAAGCACTGGATTATGAGAGTCTCGTGAAGGTAGACGTCGGGGAGTAAAAGAACAATAACAGCAGCGATCAAGCGATAGCCTGTGTAAGGATGGCGGTGGACAAGCGTGAGGTTGTAAATATGGACGCGAATATTTTGCAACTCCGGTCACGTTTCTCTTTACGACTTTCGCGTCCCTCGTCAAGGAGCTCTATTCCAAATCCCCGGCTTTCCCACTGCCAATATGTCTCTCTCGGACGACACGCTGAGAAAGGTGTCCGCCATTCGGTCTTACTTGCTCAGTACACCCCTCTCAACAGTCCCGTTGCGTTCAGATCCTGGTTCAGATCCAACAAACGGCCGTCCAGTCGCAGAGAGCCCTTAGTATCGCGCAACAACAGATGGCTGCTAAGGATCGGGACCGTCGCATCCTTCAACTCACGATTGACGAGATCAGTCAGATAGAGCAAGATGTTAACCTGTACAAGGGTGTCGGGAAGATGTTCGTCTGACGATGGCTTGCATATTTCAGATTGATCTGACACTCTTAGGTTCATGATGGTACCCCGAAAAACCATGGAAGATGAATTGAAATCGCAAGAGAAGGAACTCAGTGATGACATCACCAGCTTGGGCAAAAAGGTGAAGACAGAGATACTGCTGTGGACTTCTGGCTAAGCCACGTCACCAGGCGAAATATCTGGAGAAGCAATTCAACGATGCCCAATCTCAGCTACGCGACATTGTGCGTTCCTTTTCCATTTACCTGGAAAGACGTGAACATGACTGACGGTTATGATTAGTTCCAGCACGCACCCAGGCAGCAGCAATAATACCGTGGTCACTCTAATATTCTAAATTTACTGTACTTGTTCCATGACACGTTAAGGCTGTCGACTTTTTCTTTGAAAGTTTGTCTCTGTTCAAACAGTGCGACATGAATCTACACGGGCGCACGGAAAATTGTTTGACCCTGTCGCGATTGCCTATGTAATATGTTGCAACGCATTCTCCGCGGCGCGGCGCCGCCGTCGCGTCTCATTGATTCTCAGGGACAGTTCAGTAATGTCTTTTCCCCTATATATATACAGCAAGATGCCGCGAGGCATTCTTGTTTCAACCTCCCCTTTACCTCCTCTTTCCAATAACCATGTCACAACCCCAAGCCAGCACGAGCATGTGCAGCAATGCGAATGCTGAAAGACTGAAGGCCCTAGGAAATGCTCTTCACGTCAAGGGACAATACAAGCAGGCCTACCAGAAGTACTCAGAAGCTATCAAGGAGGATCCGAAAAATGCTATTCTTTGGGCGAATCGTGCAGCAAGTGCTCTCGGGATGAAACAGTATGTCTTCCGTATGTTTTTTGTATGTCTATTTCTTACCTAGACGTGTAATATAGATACTTAGACGCCATAACAGATGCTGAGAAGGTACGAGCATCTCATTGTCAATCACTGTATAAATGGATACCTGATCCGCACGATGATATTCACAGGCAACAAACTTAGATTCTAAGTATGCGAAGGCTTGGGGGCGACAGGGAACTGGATACCATGTACGTACCATTCTCTAAATGGCCGTCTTATATTGCATTGAACGGTGCCCATACCTTCAGGCTGTAGGCACATGGAATAAAGCCGTCGAATGTTTCACCACAGCATTGAAGTGCTTACCCTCCGACCCGCAATTAACCCCACAGGACAAAATTCTCAAAGCACAATTCGAAGAAGGACTGAAGAAAGCGGAGGATTGTGATAAACGACCCATCCCTCAACCAACAGCCGTCCCCATTGGGAGCGTGGATCTCCCTTGGAAGAGGGCATTTGAGATGGAGAACGACATCGTCGCCAGGCAAGATATGACCTCCAGCGTACGCCTCTTTCGTTTCCAATCACGGATGATACTAACACTAGTTGCAGGCTTGCGTGATCATGAGCGCCTATAGGGTAACCTATTTCTTCCATCCGTTCTTCACAATTCGACTTGACGGTCTTCTCGTGCGATGTAGGATTTCAGTTCAGGAGTTGAGACCATGAAGAAAACCACACGAAAGACTATAAACGGACAAGACGCCGTGGTTGGAATGACAGGCGTAAGTGCTAACTTCAATGTCGAAGAAATCAGGACCAGTCATTCACTTGCACTGAAACTTACAGGCCCTCGCCGACATAAGCAATGGCATCCTTCGCGATAAGCGCATTTTCCACATTGATATACCCGACTTTCTTGATCGATACAGGGACCAAGGTCAGCTCCTCCCTCGGTTTCGTCCCTCGTGAGTTATGTTGATGTGGCCATGTAGTCCTTATGGAATCTAGTCAATCACGTGCCTGGGAGAAGGCCGGTCCAAAGCTCGTTCAAGAAGATGCCCTCCGAAGGTTGAAGACATCGGGCTGGGATGCGGTTCGTCCTGCTTTGTCTACTACCATACGGTACTATCATAATTCCAAGAACTTTTTGTCATTCGCTAATTTTCGATTTATTCTAGGGCATGGGTAATGCGTAGCTTCATGCAAAGTACTCTGACGCAAGTCAGTTGTCCAGAATTCTATCGACATGCCCTCGACGTGCTCGAATGGGGGAACCAAGTGTGGAAGGACATCCCTCGCGATTACCGCGGGACCATCTTCGATGTTACATTTGTTCGTGGGGTAAGGAGACTCTATTTGAACGCGCTATGGGAGGTATGTGTTGTGGCTATCCTGATCTATGCTACTCATAATGTATGCATTCTTTCAACGAAGGCATACAGCGGGAAAACCTCTGAGAACACATACAGCTTAGATGACATTGCGAAAGTGGCGCGGGAGATGATTGAGGAGACCGATGCGGATTCTCCAAGCTCTGAAAGTCCAGTTGATCCTGGTTTCATATCCTCGTTTTATATCTACCCAAAAGCAGACGCCTTGGCGTAAGTGGTCCTTTTAAAAAGTTCATTTTTGGGTTCAATTACGAATATTGAACATCACAGGATCCTGGGCTGGTACTATATGCGACTTGCTATGGCCGCGAAAGACCCGGATACCAAGGCCGAAACCTTCATAGAAGCTGCAGAACACTACATAAAAGCTGCAATGCTATTGCCTCAGGACGAAGAGTTCCATGCGTACTACCTGAAGGTTGCTCTTGAGGCATACTGGTGGAGCGGGGCTCCGCTCTACGTGACATTACCATTGTGCGCGAAAATACGAGAGGCCGTTCCGAAGATGAAAAAAATATGGGAGCACTCGCAGATGGCAAAGCAGAGGGATTGGTCCTTGGGACAGGCGTTGGCTTTCGAAACGGAGTATAAGAGGAAGCTTGAAACGGGAGAGGCGTCTAAGTGGAATTTGGCCCGTCCTGAACAAATGGTTTATGATTAGTGAGAATTTCAACAGAGTTGCAGGTGTGTTTAGCTACAGCTACTTAACATACGTTGGCAGGACTCAATATCCACAAGACGCGAGGCGCGGTGCAGAGATGAGTAAATAGACAGCCCGCGACACGAGCACTTTCGACAGCGACCTAGATGCATTCGTGAAAGTGACTGATCGTCATTTTATCTTTTCCCTTGCTATAGCAATTTATAATAGAGCAGCACCAGTAACACTAATTACGAAGTTGTCGCAACAAATTGCTGTTGAGGTATTTTTTTAGGAGCATGAACAATTGAACAAACTGTAAAAAACAGTCTCTATTACATACAGCATATCACAGACTCGTCTTGTCGTTGTTAATTGATCTTGTCGCGATCACCACCAGTTGCTCGAATACCGTCACTCATCAAAGTGCCGCAAGTATTTCTCTGTCGAAACACTATGTCCCAATCACAACCCCGCACGAGCACTCGCGGTAATACGAACGCCGAAAGATTGAAGACCCTAGGAAATGCATTCCATGTCAAGGGACAAAATAAGGAAGCCTACCAGAAGTATTCGGAAGCTATCAAGGAGGATCCAAAAAATGCAATCCTTTGGGCGAATCGTGCAGCAAGTGCTCTCGCAATGAAAAAGCGCGTTCCAATTTATTCTTTCTCGACATATTGCTTACCTGCTACGCAATAGATACTTGGATGCGGTGGCAGACGCTGAGAAGGTGCAGTCACCCAATAATTGACATTATCGACTCCTGATCTACATTATTCTCTACCTCACAGGCAACCGATCTGGATCCGAAATATGCCAAAGCTTGGGGCCGGCAGGGAACAGCGTACCATGTTCGTGTCATTTGTACCTTAAGCATTTAACGCGTGTCCTAATTTTGTTTTCGTACACTCAGGCTATTGGCACATGGAATAAAGCTATTCGATGCTTCGCGACAGCACTGAAGTGCTTACCCATAGATGAGAATCTTACTCCACAGGATAGACTTCTCAAAACACAATTCCAGGAAGGGTTGAAGAAAGCAGAGGAATGCGAGCGACGCCCCCTTCCAACGCCAGTGACTCTATCGAGCATGGATCAATCGAATGCGCCTTGGAAGAGAGCTCTTGCTTTGGAGAGTGACCTCATCGCCAAGCAAGAAGTGACTTCCAGCGTAAGTCGCAATTCAGGTCGGACCACGCCTGGATTATTCTAATATATAATTTGCAGGCTTGGGTGATCATGAATGCATACAGGGTAGCATGCTCCACTCTTTTATTTATCATCTTCAGACTTAGTAGATCTGACATCCACAAGTTAGGATTTAACATTCGGATTTGAGACCATGAAGAAGACCACTCGGATAGTCGATACCGTCAATGGGCGGGAAGGCTTGGGTGGAACTCTAGGTGTAAGCATCTCTCTAATCTCATTAAAACGAAGCAGCCGTTTGATGCGCATGAGACTTCTAGGCCCTTTCCGACATAAGCAATGCTATTCTTCGTGATAAACGTGTGTTTCATATTGATATCCCCGACTTTTTTGATCGATACGAGGATCAAAGTCAGTTCTTCTCCTCGACCCGACCTCTCATATTTTAACATGGTCATGTTCTCAGTCCTTTTCGAATCTGATCAGACCCGCGCCTGGGAAAAGGCTGGTCCAAAGATTGTCCAAGAAGAAGCCCTCAAAAGATTGAAAAGATCAAGTTGGGACGAGGTTCGTCTTGCTTTGTCTACTACCATACGGTACCACCAATATACCCCGATCAGTTTTCCGTGCGCTGATTTTTGATTGCTTCTAGGGCATGGATAATGCGTAGCTTCATGCAAAGTACCGTCACGCAAGTCAGTTGCCCCGAATTCTACCGACATGCTCTGGAAGTGCTTGAATGGGGAAGTCGCGTGTTCAAGGACGTCCCTCGTGACGATCGCGGGCCCATTTTTGATCTTACTTTCATTCGAGGGGTGAGGAGACTCTATTTGAATGCAATATGGCAGGTACGCTTGTCGTCGCCTCTACAAAGCTTCCCGATACTTATTGCTCCAGCGAAGGCATACAGCGACAAAAACTCTGAGAGTGCTTATAGTTTAGATGATATTTCCAAGGTGGCGCGGGAGATGATCGAGGAGACTGACGCAAACCCTCAAAGACCTGGAATTCAAGTTGATCCCGGCTTCATCTCCTCATTCTATGTATACCCGAAGGCTGATGCCATGGCGTACGTGGACCTTCTACATGATTTATCACTGAAAGTATTCCTTTTATTAATCCTTATATAGTATAATGGGGTGGTATCACATGCGACTTGGGATGGCTGCGGAAGACCCGGACTCCAGGAGCCAAAACTTCGTAGCGTCAGCAGCGTATTACCTCCAAGCTGGCAACCTATTGCCCGAGGATGAAGAGTACCATGTTTACTATCACAAAATTGCTCTTGAGGCTTTTTGGCGGAGTGGGGCTCCGCTCAAAGTAACGTTACAATTGTGCGCGGAAATCCGAGAAGCCATTCCAAAGATGAAGAAGATCTGGCAACACTCGCAAATGGCGAAGAGGAGGGATAAGTCACTAGGACAGGCTTTGGCTTTCGAGGACGAGTTTAAGACAAAGCTTGAAACGGGAGAGGTGTCTCCGTGGATTATGGCTCGTCCGAAGGAAATGGTTAGTTAGTATCAACTCAGTTGAAGTCGTCGTTAGCTAACATGGAATTTACTCCCAGGAATCTCCCTAGGATGAGAAGCTTACAGCAACGAAGAGAAAGTGAAGTATCTAGTTACTAATCTACAACACCATACCTTTTGGCATGGGTACCATGGTCTCCCCATTCCCAGACAACTCCTTCCTTGCTTACAATCTGACTATCCGAATTTTTAAATCGGTTGTCCCGTGGAACAACAAATCTGAAAACAATCACCCTCCGTTGGGACATGACTTTGATGGTGGTATGTCTTCGAACTTTGGAGAATTGTCCAAAGATGCGATGTTTATGGTCCTAATAAACTGTGCTCTGGTGTTTTAAGCCCGAGTATCTAACCCAGAAGCGCAGGGATAACATGTATTCGTCCAGCCCTCACTTCTACTATGCGGTACCATCGTCGTCCTCCTTGAATCCAACCGACGGCTGATTGGTCTTGATTCCTTCTGTAGGGCCTTCAAATATTAGGGGAGGGGGTGGGGGTTGCAGAACTCTTTCCGCCTCCAGATGTTATCCTTCGAACTTAACTGTTACGCCCTCCCTGAATGGGGCCGTCGGGTTTGGAAGGATGTGCCTCCTAAAGGTCGTGGTACCATTTTTGGCCTGGCGTTCATCCGGGGGCGTACATTTACGGAGGGGCGAGGCTCCTTCACTGACTCAAGTATTGCAAGGCCCAGGTTTCTCATGGTTTTTTTTCTCAACAAATGTTCCAGGGGGCTTACTTCTAGATTCGAGGACAGAGTAAAAAAGATCGCAAAACGTGCTCCCAATCATATCGGAACTGCTTCCCTGGCATCGTCACTCAACGAAGACATAGACTCAGGATTCTACACCTCTCTATGGATATATCCAAAGGCTCTTAAGCAATTTTCTGATCCATCAACACTAGCACTGTACAAGGCTAAACATGCCACCGCTCGACATGTATTATTTACTACAGCAGCAAAATAATGATGCAAAGTTGTGTATGTGTTCCTTCTTTCGATTTGCATCTAGGGCCCTTGAATCTTTCGGCATCGTCAGCTGAGCTATATGTCTAACCGAATGGTACAACTTTGTATCATTCCGATAGAAACAGACAAATAGCATTTTCAAAGTCTATTATTGTAGCAGCATGTCGATCGTAGCGAGAGTGCAAATTCTAAAAAGTTTCTTTATTATGTGCAGATGTCTAAAACAATCTCTGAAATGCGGTGCTGCACGATGCTCAGCGTTTTGCGTATCGTAGGAAGCGTGACGCGACTAGAAAAGTAATTGAGAGACCGAAGCATGCCATCAGCGAAGAGGATTACTCACTTATTGTAACGATTATGTTGAAGACTAAAATATAACATGAGTTGTGGCGGAGGTGACACGAAAGAAGGAACAACTGACCGAGGTAAGAGAAAAGAATAAATGTGTCTCTCCACCTAAGCGAATACCTGATGTTTAACGGTAAGAAGAACTCGTCGCCGACTTTGAACTGGCAGTATCGACAGGCGATGGTATCATTTAGGTTGTCGATATAACCACCGAATACGTCCACAAATTCTTGACCCCAATTTGCACAGGTCTGACCGGATGGCGGGTTGAAAATTGCGAATTCATCGCTCTTGCATCTGATAGCCAGGCCACTGCAAATGAATGAGCAATACGCCTTCCAATTTGTGAAAGGGATACATACGTCAATTCGGTAGAAACCATAGCCGCTAAAGTCCTAGTAAAGGGATCCAAGTGATATATCCATGCCCTCCAAAACTTGATCAAATTGGGGTATGGAATGGTAACACCACAGAACGTGGAGAGCACCAATCCTATGAATGGATTGAAGAGAACTGCGACCTGGAAAGAAAAAATAAGAGGGATAAAATTTAGACAATAAATACGAAATTTACCTGGACACTCGGTGAGATGGCGGCCACCAATTGTCCCAATGAGACACCGAAAAGCAGCATAAAAATGATGACCAAGAGCTGGAATCCGGTTCCATCAATTCCAGCGCTTCCTTGACCGTAGCCCATGGGATAGACCTAAGAGACTTAAGAAAAAGTGCGACGGAATCGCATGACAAGCGTACCATTAAGACCCAGTAGATAATACCGCAAATAATACTATAGGGTATTTCCCCCATCAATTGGCCAATCGCGAAAACATAAGGCGAATAAATGCGGCTGGATGACTCTGGAGATCACATAATGAGTAAAGGAACCTCCAATGAGTAGATACCATATCTTACCTCGAATGAACACTCCTATGCAAAGATGATCGTCGCGATAAGTAAAAAATATTATAAACATGGGTAGGACTGAAGACTGACTTCGATTGGCAATGAACAGCGGCTCGATTTGCGACATCACGATGGCAGGTAAAACAACAACCCAGAAACTAGTCGAAGATCAGCTAAAGTTTGCGGATACATGTCCGGGTCAACCCACATAGCGAACACTCTGAACTGGAGGTCTCTGACACTGGTGCCAAGTTGCAGGAAGGACAGCGAGATGAAGAGAGAGATGAACCCAGAGACGAATATGCGGGTGAAGATATAATCTGGGGATCTCCAGAGCGCTGTGTTGTTCCTTTGGACAACGATTCGGAGCTGATAGAAGAACGATGTGGCATCTGCAATGCGATTTGTCAATCCAGCGGATGGGATAAGAGGAACGGCGGAAGATACATACAAGTGCTCAAGGCCTTCCGATCAGGTTCAGGATGGGCAAGTGCTTGCTCCTTGATAGCGTTTATTTCTGTCCTGACCTTTGTATATTCCGGCGAATCCAGCCACACGTCCTTCCAGTCACGATTGCCGACCCGTCGGGTGACACCGGCACCAATGGCCTCCAGCATATACTCAGCTGGGTTAACGTTCGGTGGGCAAGGAGCTCCATGACGGGCGAAGTACTCGCGAACGACTCGGGAATCTTCACCGATATCGCCGAAATACACCGTCTCACCACCCCTCTCGAGGAGAAGCAGGCGATCGAAGCTTTCGAAGAGAAGGGAGGAAGGCTGATGGATCGTACAGAGAATGGCCTGTCCCTGATCGGCGAGCTTGCGTAAGAAACGAACGAGATTCCACGCGCTATTGATAAATGTCAGACGGAATATATGCAAATTGAATAAAGCACCATACCTCTGGGCATCCAAACCGGAAGTCGGCTCATCCAAGAATAAAAGCAGTTCCGGCTTGCTGGCGAGTTCGACACCGATAGTAAGCCTCTTGCGAGCCTCCACACCAAGAGAGAAGACAAGAGCCTCGGATAGATCTTGGAGCTCGAGTAGTTCGATCATTTCCTCGACGTAGTTGTCCTTCTCCTCTTGCGAAATATGAGCCGGTTGGCGTAGATAAGCGGAGAAGCGCATAGCTTCACGAACGGTTGCGGTGCCTGGGACGGAAGCAATGAGCAAGATATAAAGCAATATCAACGACACGTGAATCACCCTCATGGACATCCATCTGCTCGGCATATGCTGTACCCCGAGCAAAATCAGAGTTCAAAGGACGGCCATCGACAAGGACATCACCAGATATAACACCAATGTTTTTACGTTGAGCCAGGACATCAAGGCAAGTCGTTTTACCAGCACCACTCGCACCCATGAGCGCGGTCAACGTGCCAGGCTTCACATAGCCGTACACGTCATGAAGCAAGCGAAGCGGTCCATTCGGGGAGGGCACATGATAGTTAAGTCCTTCCCAGGTGAAAGTCTTTTGATGAGGACGAACGGCAGCAGAACTAATGCCAGATCAGTAACAGACAAAGAGATCTCAAGATATTCTTGCCTCTCAGGTTTGGAGGATGCCTTTTCCTTTTCATTAGCCGTCTCTTTCCGCCTCAGCTTTCTTTCCCGGAGAATCGCATTTTTCTTCTTAACCTCCTTGGTTTCTTTAGCAAAGATATTGATCGACATATCGAAGCCATATTGCTGAATCATGACAACGCCTGAGACTCGAAGGAATCCATGAAAATACAAGTTACTCACAGGATAGAACTCAAGAGCAAGAACCTGAGTCACTTGGAAGGCGACGAAGAAACCGAGCAGGACTAGGAAGTTACGTCTCCACAGATCGTTGACATCGAGTCCATAGCCTGCCCCAAGGTATGCTCTGCCGGAGATAATGGCGCTGCCGCTGGTGGAACCGAAAAGGGTGCAAGCTTGATTTGGGCCCAAATCGTCGCTAGTCGAGGATTAGTTGTGGCGCCGACTCATTGACTAATAGCAGACTACCCACGGGTACTTTGTCACTCCGAAGCCGTTTCTCGGAATGACGGAACTGCCATCGCAAGTGAGCTATTTAGAGGACCAAATTAGAGCTCAGAATTAGAGCAGTAGGTGAATGATACATACTGAGATACGCATGAATTCGTTCTCCATGCAAGCATTAAATGCTGGAGAGAAATTGCATCATGATCAGCAAAGGGCAGGATCATGTAAGGAACCGTCCCTAACCGTAAGCCACAGGATTCATGTAGTACTATTGTAATATCAGTGACGCCGTTCACCTACCAAATGAAGACCGCGACGTACAATCCAGAAGAGCCACCGCTTCATGCTATCAACAGGGATGATATAACCAGCATACTGGATGCTGCAGAAGCATCAGAAAGGTCAATGGATTAAAGTCAAGCCACCGGACACTCACAAGTTGGGAATGAAGAATACCGCAAGACGAAACGCCGCGTCGAAGTTCGAGCAGATAAGTCCAAACGTACGGAAGAACCCTTGCATCGTGAGGTATGCGAGATAATTGAACAGGTGGTATGTCCAGAAACCGCCTCCAGAAAGGTGCAGCCCAGACAAGAAGTAGACAATTATGTTGAAAAGTAGCACTCGCAGAGCCGAGAACGGGAGATCCGACATCGTATTTGCGATCGCAATCGCTGAGGGACGGTACAAACCGTAACTGGTCTGTGGAAGAGTGAGCGTGTTTGGAAATGTTCTGATAGAGAGAATTACGGACCTGCTTTCTCAAAATAGGGCGTCCAAGCATTTGCATAGGCATTTCACCGAAGGCATCGAGACATGTGGTGAGCAGAGCGGCAAAGATCACACTGAGAAAGAAGGTTCAAAGTTTAGGTATGCAAATTAACGTCCGGAAGTGCTGCATCATCATACCTTCCACGCGTAAAGGCGCCGGCAGAAGTCAACGGTTGGTTATAGTAAGCCGCTCCAATTACGAAACCAAGGGCCTAAAGCTCATCAGTCAGATCGTGTGTATGTGAGGCAATTAGCTACTTGCTATGGCCAAAGTGAAGCTTGTGACAAGTTGAAATCGATCCTGCATTCGCATCTGGAACTGGCGCACAGTTAGAGCCCAAACCTGGCCAGTGAAACCTAAAGTATACGGGCTCTTCTTCGAGACGCCCTTCTTTTTATCAGCAGCGACAGCAGCGCGGAACGCCTCTTGATCAGTCTTCTCATGTTCCATCTGGTGCTTGTACTGCTTCAGATCGACCTCATTGTCACGAGCAAATGTCGACAGGCGGTACGCGCTCTCCAGACCTTGGGGCGTAGAAGGAACATCGTGTGCGGTTCTGCCGGGTGAGAATTGGCGCTCGTTGGGGTCGGTACAACCTGTGAGGTAATCTGGAGTGCTTTGACGAGGAAGGGGTTTATAGCCGAGATTCTCGAAGTACGCGCGGGCATCAGATGGGGGTCCGTAGAACACCTGGCGTCCTTCATCGAGCACCATAACCTTATCGAAGAGGTCATAGATACCCTCGCCGGCTTGGTATCTGGAGATCTTTGTCAGACTGTGTGGTATTGGATACGGCAGAACAATGTACTTACAGTGACACAAACGTCGTTTGTCCAAGCACATCTGTCATGACCCTCAAACTCTTGGCGAAATCGAGGGCGGTCGACGCGTCCAAGCCACGGGTAGAATTGTCCCAGCACTGCACGCGTGCGCGCGTAGCCATCATTTCCGCGATACTGACGCGTTTCCGTTCGCCACCGGATACACCACGCACAAACTCGTCTCCAACGAGAGTCTGTTTGGTATGCGAAATGTTAAGCATCTTCAACAGAGTATCCTGGACCTGTTCATTAAATTCTTTGCGGGAAACGCCTGGTAGACGCCCTTTGGGACCCGGGGTTTTGCTGATTTTGATGGTTATCAGTACCCGAGTCATGAATTGATTAGCACAGAAGAGTTAGACTTACGTCGACAATGCGAAGGCCAAGGTCTGAGCAACCGTCAAAGTAGCGATATGAATATCATCTATTGTGCAACGGAGGTCGGAAAAAGGATTCAGCCAGTCGATAACGATGAGCTCACCCTCTTGATTGAAGACGACCTCGCCTTTGTAATATTTTGCCATCTCCTCCGCATCGATACCTGCGTACAATACGCTTCCAGATACATTTGCATAGCCTTCGCGCTGATTCGCGATAGTTTTAAGGAAGGTCGTGCAACCAGAGCCGGGACATCCAAGCACAAGACACATTTCACCAGGCTTCAAAACACCGGAAGACCTTGCATAGGAATGATTAGACTAAGCCCAAGGAGACGCACTGAGGGTCGATCGTACTTGTGCAGAATCGTTCTGGTTACAAAGTCTTTCTTCACAGGGAGCAGCGGTAATATCAAACTCCATAGCCAGAGAAACGGTCCAAGAAAAAAAGCGATCGTAGCACCTACGATCATATAAGAAAAGGCAAGGGTGGCAGATACAACGAGCTCACCTCCCAAAGTCCCTACATAGAACTATAAAATGTAGAATGTGTGAGATGTACGGCGACCAATAATAAAGCTGGAAGTAACTTACCTTGCTGTCCAAGCCTCCCATCACGTCCACCTGCAGATCTTCCCACACGACTCCCACGTGCTGTCGATCATGCTCAATGTCAGCATGAGCTCGAAGGAAAACGTGGAAGGCGCACGAACCTTGTGCCGTATTCCAGCACGCTGGTTCTCATCGTTCGACGATGATAAATATTCGCGAAGGTCAAAGCGCTCCTCGTCATCCTTGTCTTGTTGCGCCTCTTTCTCTACATCAATCGTCGATGTGCTCAGCTCAAATGGCTTCCTGTGGATCTCGGTTTGCGATTTGATGGTGAGCTGCCTGGAAAGGGCATTGAACTGCTCCTCGGCGCGCGCGACATCGACATGGTGACTGGACTCAACGATCCCCTTCTTCTCCTCGTTAAGCGTGAGGTTGTCAGCTGGAGTGTCTGCCATGCACCTCAAGATAGTCCGACGAAGGGGGGTGGCGAGTTACCATGATTTTGAGCACTTTAAAAAGCATCCAAGTGGCATTTCCGCATTCGGCACGTACCCAGCTGAGTAAGGATCAAATTCGCGGAGGTCGAAAGAATTGATACACGATGACTCACGCCGAAGGATTCGGCATATCATTGGTGAATGTTCGAAACCGAAAATGAATCCGAATCAATTGCAATTGCATTTCGGAGCCGTTCATGGTAACAAATGGCCGTCGCAGAAGGCTAGAGTAATCCTGTTAGACAAAGAACTCCACCAGATTTGTCAATCATCAAGAGCGTTTATAAGCAGAAGAAGTTCTGTTCCTCGTTGCCCAAACTATGGCGATATAGTTCAGTACGTACAGCGGCGTTCAACGTGTCTTTGCAAGTCGGTTTCACTGAGAATACCTGATAGGCGTGGTTGAGGTGTGGGACCAGTATAAGAGGAAATTTTGATGGATTCAGATTGGCATTCAATGAATTGCTGTAGGACTTTCAAAGACAATAACGACATCTTCAGCATAACTGACATCATGATCCCTCCTACGTTAGTAATACATTTTTTGGATTATTCTATTGAAAAACCCCGCCTCCTCTTTATAAACTGAGTTTCTCAATAGCTGTATATTTACTCTCATGCTTAGGTGAATATTTTGTGTGCAACTCAATTAATTCAACCTTTCTCCCAAAACAGCAGCAACCTAGAAATTGTCCTCGTTGCTTCAAATGGCTCTGTTTCTATGGGCTGCCTACGGGAGACTGCCTTGCCTATGAGGGAAATGTCTATACTTACAGGATGAAATGAATTACACGCCAATACCTTTCAAAACAAACAGGTGCGTATTCCGGTGGAGGCGGCCGGCCGGGATCAAGTAAAGTCGACGGACGGCGATGGGTTTCTACTCCTGCAACCCCGGCTTTAGCGCGGGGGGATTTCTCATTAGAATAATCCCCATTTTCTTGAGAGGCGAGAAAGGGCGAGATTTGGCATCCTCTTAGATTTCTCGGAGGAAATGCTAATACTTGAACCCTATATAATAAAACAAAAGCACCGTACGACGGTAACCGATTCGACAGTGCAGACTGCAATCATCATCCGACCCAAATCCGGCCCTTCGCTTTTCATCTCCAAGCTCAAGCCTCAGGGATTGCCCAGCTGCTCAGCCAGTTTTCTTATCAGGACTCCGGACTAACCAGCTGCCTCATCGATATCGCCCTTTCATATTGTTGCTTCGTATGGAGAATCGTGTGAACATATGTGCCCAGTTCTTCCAGGGCTTGACGCCCATCAGTCGACCCTATTAGGCTGGAAGGCGAAGGTCGCATAGCTAGGAGGGAATATACGGTGCTCAATACTAGTCACTGTAGTGGCGATGTAAATGCGTCATCCCGGGGGCGCAGAAGACCCTTCAAATCTTTTCACTTCTCCGGCAGCCGGCGAGTCTACCTCCCCATCTTCCAGATGTAGGACGGGATGCACACGACTCCTTATTACCTTGCTATATCCATCCAGCCAGTAGGATCGCACGGCTTGGGACACTTCTGCCAGCGGAAAACTATTTCACCCATCATCTATGGCACTTCATGACATGATGTCCGAAGTTAAAGGCCTAAGTATGATGATGCGGACGAACATCGACCTTGATCTTCGAAATGTCACGCTGTTGTCGAGATCTCTCTTGGATTGTAAAACCTGGTCACCAAGGAACAACTGCTGCGAAGCCGCGTATCCAATTTACTCGAGAGCGGTACCTCCTCTCTTCTTCGAACAGCATTCGAATCCTCAGCCCCGGAAGATCACCTGCTAAGCCACATCTCTGCGGAGGCTCTTAGAATTCGAGAAGCAGAAACCGTGACCGTCAACCATAAGACAGTTCGCCCTGACCGTATGATACTGTACGTACATCGAACACCCTGTCATCCGCCTTTCATCCGGTCCCAAGTACAAGATACACGTATCTGCTCATCGGAAAACCTCGTCCCCTCCTTCCTTCTGCCATGTGCCCATATCTCTCCACCATGTTCTCGTTCCGCCTTGCTCTTTTGTCTTCAGTGGCGCTCCTCATGGTTTCCGCCGCACCCAAGTCCTCCAAACGCGGCCTCGCCTTCGCGGCAGGCGACACGCCGGGCGATCTGCACAACGCGAACCAGACAAAAAGCCTCATCACTTGGCAGTACGACTGGGGAAATAGCCCACCCGTGTACCTTGCGACGTCGAAGATCGAGTACATACCTATGCAGTGGGGGTCTGGGAAGATTGAACATTTCACGGACGCGGTCAAGACGCAGGGTGCGAAAACGATATTGGTGAGGCGTACTTGATTGGGCTTCTTGCATTGATCGGAGGAGATTGAGGCGTTTTGGAAGGCGTTCAATGAGCCGGACTTTGACCAGGAGTCGAACATGAGGCCCACGGAGGCCGCTGAACTTTGGATGAAGTACCTCGAGCCGCTGAAGGCTGAAGGAATTCGCCTCGGAGGTCCTGCTGTCACCGCTGCTGGGACTGGTAAACCTTGGTTGGCCGAGTTCTTTGCAGCGTGTTCGAACTGTACGATCGATTTCCTCCCGCTGCATTGGTATGATTCGATGCACTCTGTTCTGCAACTTGTCTGCTGACCTGTTTGCTTTAGGTATGGTGAAGGCGAAGAAGGCTTCTACAACTACATATGGGAAATACATGGCCTGTACCCCGAATTACCCATCTGGGTCACAGAGTATGCTTCTACCAGCGTGAACGATACCGGTAGGCTCTTGTGACCCTTGCGAACATTCATTCGATTCCGTGGCTGAGTGATTCTATTTAGTCGTCGCGGATTTTTTGAACGCCACAACGACTTTCATGGATACTTTGGACTGGGTTGAAAGATACGCCTGGTTTGGCTTCTTCGTGAGTATTACCTGAGCATCCCAGAGAGCACGCGAGACTTACGCCGCCTATCTAGCGACCGAGAGAGGATGCACATTATAGTAAGTCATCATTGTGAATTGACCTTTCATATTCACAATAAACACGGTTTTCAGATCTTTTGGGTGAGGATGGCAGTTTGAACACCCTTGGACAAATATACGTCGGCGCCAAAACAGTGCACACAGAGATTGTTACTAAGCCAGCCACGAAGTCGTATAGGACCGTCAACGGTGCAGACAGCCCTACACAGGGACTTGTCACCACATATGCTGCATTCAACGGATCTCCTAGCCAATGGAATATTCTCGGTGTGGAGGCAATCGGCCGGGCGTTGGGCTTTGGCACTGCGTTGGTTGCCTGCTCTGTTGGTGCCGTCTGGACGATTTGGTACTAGATGTAAATTTTCGTCTTGGCGAAGCTACCCCCGTTCACAACACATTCACTTACTTGAAACACCAACACTCTTTTTACAGTCAGCAGATTCCTCTCTGTCCTGCTTTTTTCTTTATTTTCAGTACTCGTACTATAACATATTGTAAATTTATGGAAACATATGATGTAGGCTAACAAGAGAAGTGAATTGCAAAAAGTTTGATGGCATACATAGATTTCGGGCGTTCCATTTCGAGGTCCCCCCACCCTTCATATACCTATTGGGGTTTCGAGGTGTTGCGGGGCTGCTCGCCGTTGGTCTGTCCAATGGGGCTTGATCGTCCAATCGTTTTCGGGGGGAGGAAATCGGCGTGTCGTTATGACATCTGTTATAATCGCTAGATCAGCCGCTAAAACACTGCTTTCAAGAGCAGGCACATAGTCCCAACGAGGGAAATTCAAATTTCGCTGTGGGTCCCTAATACACCTCGTAATCGCGTGTTGTAGACTTTTGGAAGGCCTGATGACGCGTCGCAGTCTCTTGACGCAATAGCGACCTGTTGGGCGCAGACGGCGCTATGGTGGCAGCGAAAGGCTTGTATCATGTATGGGCTTCGTGGAGACCGTACAACATTTTCAAAAATCCAGCCTGCCGCCGTCCTCAGTCGCAACGAGTCATTCTCGTGGGAAAAAAAAACAAACTGCATACATATCGGGATCTGCGTGAACGACGGATGCGAAAGAGATTTAAGCAATTTCTATCTTCGGAAGAAAGAGTGCACCGTCTTGATGATCATTTTCCTTCAGACGCATGAAGAATATTGAAGACGGTGTATCTGGCCTGCTGAAATCCAAAGACTTGATGGCGCGGAAGCTCAGAATGAAGTCGTCTGTAGTATCCCTTTCTGCGGTTACTACCTGATTAAAATGTTCTTCTTCGATCATGATATTGTCAAGGATGTCTAAGATGGTGCTTAGGCAAGGCCCCAACTTGCGAGAGAGCCTATTGCTGGGCTGAACATCGAAAGTGAGCAGCGACCTGACATTCCATCGGCATAAATCAGCGCACATGTAAAAGGGCGTACAGCAAGCTTGCATCTCCCGTCTAATCCATACATCCGTTACATCTAAGCATACGAGCGTTGGACTGCCTTTTCCAACGCCATTGATGGACGACCGAGGCGAGGTGACATGGACAACAAATGCTTTCGATTCCACGAATTACTTGCACGGCTTATACGCATAGATCTGTCGGGTTTAAGGACAAGCATGGAGAGGCATTTCCTGACAATATTCAGCTTCCGTCGAAATCCGGCGTACGCCATCTTTATCACCTTTATAAAAAGTATATCTCCAACGGGGAAAATTTAGATATGCATCTCCGTGTTACGCGTTGCAACAGCGCGTTCGGCACAGGCAAGCTCAATGCCCTGCGATACATTAGGAAGCAAAGATGGAGCCAGAGTTGACGGAAATCTATAGATAGATGCTCAGATATATTAAAAACTTATCTTCGGGGCCCGAGAGACCGAGAACACAGAATAACATCAGCAGTTATTGGGTGAGTTGCTGTGAATTGCTAAGAAGACTCGGAGGAATGTTTTCGGAGATGCTTCACAGAGTGAAACGTCAGATCTCAAAGCAGGCCCAGTATCAGCCAATCAGCCAGTACTTATCCTCGTTTGCACAATCGCGTGGATGCTTGTGATTAGGATAATTGGTTGCTGTTCGCCCAAAGGGATCTGCGAAGATCATATTGAAGTTATGGTTCGCATTCGAGGTGACAGTGAGAGGGAAGGGGTGATGCTGACCAATACGATCTAGCCATCCAGGTTTGCCAAATTCAACGTTCTGCGCCGACCATGAAGGCACTTGCAAGTCTGTCATTACTCGTTTTAGCCCCTAGCGTTCTGGGTCATGGTGACCACAGTGGACCAGCTGCTGGCGAGACAATCAAGCAGTATGCTCAGCGACACGTATGTCTACGAACATTAAATTGTCATTGCGCGTACAGTCACTGAGCATGTATATTATATATAGATGTCCAAGGAACACCATATGTAACATATGTCTGCATTTAATACGCCTTACTGAGCTCACGTCTTTGCGTAACAGTGACAATTTCGATACCAGAAGTTTCCATAAATTGCATGACCTCGACCGGTTAGTTACCTACTTTCGGAAAATTCTAACGTTGTTCTAACATAACCAGTGATGGATATTGGGACCGACCAGAGATAGAAGCTGTCTATGGTGTTCACCATGTGTACTCCAAGAAGAAGTCCAAGGTTTGTGGCCTTAAAGCTTCATTTATGGAAAGGCTAATGCGACCTAGGACGAGGTGGAGCAACAAGCCAAGGCAGACCACATCGTTTCGACTGTCCTGGAGAAACTAGATCTTGACCATGACGGGAAGATCTCTGCAGAGGAGCTCGAGAAGGTTGGGCTAGAGGGGTTACCGAACTTCGATAACATGGGTGCAGACGGACATCATTATGACGTTGAGAGCGGTGCGTCTACTCTCACCATCCCATTGAGTTTACGAATTTAGTGAACATAAATGACAATATGCCACAGAATTCTTTTTGCATCATGAAGGTGCGAGATTCACATTGCACAAACATATACATGAGATTTATCAATGCTACCATGCACTCAGAGGAATATCACTCAACACCAGAATCGCAAACTGACGAGTCGTACAACCACCCTGAGGACCTGGAACATTTCGCCGCGCATGAAACAATCGAGCATGAAGAAGCCGAGAAAGAAGCCAAGTTCCAAGGCATCACAGTCGAAGAAGTCCTCCAGGCTCAAGAACACGTCGACTCCCCGCCTCCCGCCAAGGAGCCTGCTGCAGACGCCCCCCACGATAGTCAAGATGCCACACACTCAACGCCAGACACAATTCCTCCGATCCCCGTGGCGGCCCATCCGCACGACGAACAAATTGTGCCTATCCCACCAGTCAAGGAAGCCCCCGTGCCCAAGGTCACACGCATCCCACCCCCGGAAAAGCAGGACCCCAGCGTCCGGTTTAAAGGCGCGTCGCAAGAAGGAGAGCGGAAGGGTGAATGGGGGACGGGCGAGGCGGGGTACAAACCCCCGACTGACCCCAGTGACAGGATGAGGAAGAACTTGCCGTACAAGGTACGTACCTCCCGGCCGAATATCCTTTCTGAGCTGAGTGTGCTGACGTACCAGGGGCGTATGCAGTATAAGTTTCGTCGTAATTGGGGTGACTTCTGAAGCTGGCTTCGCTATCGTCCGCAAGATTGTTCGCCATTTCGGTTATCGCTTACTTATTACCTTCCTCTCCCGAGAGTGAGTTGTCCTGTGGCATCAGGGCGTCTTT
>JABCKG010007610.1:1720-21874 GCA_018851835.1 Hypsizygus ulmarius | reverse complement strand
AGACGGAATCAGGGTAACATGCGTGTTACCGCCCGTCAAACATATCATCCATGATGCCGCTCTCTACAGCTTCCCAGTCGACATTCCCACTACTGGCGTACACACTTTCATACGAGGTTATACTGACGTTGGAAAAGAAGGGGTTCAGGTCTCGAATGCTCTCAATTTGCCGTAGCGAATTAAGCAAAGGTCGACGTAGTAGACGCTGGTCGGGGAAGGCATCAAGTTGTGGAATGCTAGCACCAACGTTTGTCGCATCCTATGTGTAAATGTTAGTGACATATAAGTCAAGCAATCTGAGAACGCACTCCAACAGGAAGCGCTCCGACGACTTCGGCCAATTGGTCCATCATTGCTTCGGGAAACCAGTTATCGGGACGATAGATAGCATCGACTGTATCAGTCACAAATATCCACTGGTGTCTGTGGAAGCGATAAACTAGATTCGTGGTAGATCAAGGTTGTGAGGACTTACATTTGAAACTCTTCCGACTGCAATACGAGAAGGAGATCCAAGCATTTACTTGCAGCGAGAATCAGCTGCAAATCTTCCGAGCCATCAGGAGGTAGCGAGGTCATTACTTGATCGAAGATGCGGTACTATGAACAAGAAGATGTAACAATCGTCTTTTATGGAAGGGAGACACCCACTAGTTCTGTCAGCAACACAGGCCAAAAACTTGTCAGAGTGTGTGGCGAGAGCCTACAAAGCAGGACCCGGATACAGAGGAACACCTCGCTCTGCACGATCGGCGAGGTTACATTCCGGAAGATATCTACTAACTTCTCTTGTATTGTCGGGAGTTGCGTGAGAAAGTGATTCTTATCTCCAGCGAAAAGGATGAATGACAACCTCCGAACGTTGAGCGATCGGAGTAGCATTTCGTACTCTCGATTCGTGAAGATGTTTGCAGACGGTGCTGTCGCTACCTTGGCTGAAACAGAAAATTAAGATCAGCTCGACTCCATAGGTGTGGAAGACACATACACAATAGTTCAGGGAATGCAGTTTTATCGCCGTCAAACAATATCTTGACAATGATTCTCCAGTGTTGGGCAGCGGCGGCGGTACAGTTAAAAAGCCTGTTATCATTGAGGAGCTCCGCAACAGGCGTCTTCCAAGCCTTAATTGAAGCAGGAATCTTAGCCATTTCTCGGATAATGGTGATGATGGTCTGGTCGACATCCATTGGTCTGATAGCAAGATGCGTCAATAACAGAAGGTCGATATAGGCGACGAAGTGACGTGCCTGGATTTACCCCTCGTGGATGGATTCACGATGTAGTAAATGATGTTGTTGCATGCAGCAAGTACCTTATCATTGTCCACCAAGAACTTTCGCAGGTTGGGTACAGCAGAAATTGCAACAAACTCATTGATCTAGATGCCGAACAAAGTCAAATACCTTACCTCACAAGGTGTGGTTCACTTACTTGGGCGACGAGTTCATTCGTGGTTCCAAGCCTTGGAGTTTCAGGAGCTATTGACACAGTACTTCCATCCAATTTCTCCTCAATCCTACCGTCTGCTGGAGATTATTGCAGATTCATTTAAGCCAACGACGAGCTTACCAGTTGCGCGGGGTACAGGAGAATCTCTGCCATTTGTCGTGATGGATTCTTTCGTCGTGCGACGAATCCAAGAACCTTGATCAAACGAGCGGCCCACGTAGATAACACTTGAATCGAGAAGCTTTCCAAAGTTATCCTATAACGCCATTGACTTCAAAGCAGTGTTGGATAGTATGTATCCCTTTACCTGGAGTTCCTTTCGGACCCGCCTATCTTCCATGGCTGTGGTTTGGGTGATCTTTTCCGCAAGAACCGTGAGACAACTGATATGTTGCTGTTTAAGCTGTTCAAATTATCATGATAAGTGACATACCTGAGAGCGGGAAAATTCTGGGACTTGAAGTCTCGCGTGCTCCCCACAATGTCTTTGATCAACTGGAGGAAACGACCCCAAACTTGAATGGCCAGAGGTCCTTCCAACCGCCGCAAGTATTGTTCGAGGAACTTGAAGAGAACGGCCTCAGTTCTGTAAAAAGTCAACTTGGAATGATTATGAAAATCAATGAAAGACTGACAGATTCGGGTTGATTGCCTGTTTTTTAGCCTTTTCTGACACCCCTGATATGCGACAAGAGATGCTCTCACAAATCATGTGGACGACGCCTTGAGCATTGGCAATAAGGACGTCGACAAGCTCAAAGGCAGCTTCTGATGGAATGCTTGAACCCTGTATATCATTCAGTTATTGTCATATATAGGTAGTCAAGTTGGGCTAACCGGTAGATCGCGACTCCAGCAATCCACGATCGACTCAAAGACCTCAGCGGACTGTACACGGAACAGATGCTCTAGAACGCGTCGACATCGTATTCGCGTTCGGTTATATATAACGGATAACGATTCGTCTTTTGACGACCAGGCCGAAGGATTCGTCCATGCTAGCGTGCCCCAGATAGTATACAAGACGCGAATACCTTCGTCAAGTGACCTATATGCAGGTGACCTAGCCTGCGAGAAGTCATAATCAGAGTCTGTGTCGCCAGCAACCAAAGAAAACGCACTGTAAGCTGGTCATCCGGCATCTGCTGCACGCTCTCTGAGCCGAACACACCAGAGACATACCCAAGTAGTCCAATGTTTTCTGTTCCTGATTTTTCTGTAATGTCCTCCTCAGAAGCATTTAGTTCCGAAGTATAAGCAAGACTGAGCAGAATCATCCGCTCCAGACCGTTGAGAAGCATGATCATCTCTGCATCCGTAGCAGTCGATGGCGTGTCTTGCGTATAGTCCTGACCATTGGCTGATGCTCTGAGTATGTCTCTCAGCGAAGATAACAGCTGGCGACACAGACAATCGTTTAAGGGCCCAACAACTGCCTGCAAAGCAGGTTGGAACTGAGGAACCGCCATAAGGATGAAATCTAGCCAGTGCTGCAGCACGGGTCGATTTGTTCGGATAGCGATACCATCGACGAGAGCCTGAATAAGGAGTGAGTTGACAGAATAGCTTGGCTCTGCATCATGTCCTGTCGCACTACTTGGCGCACTGCTGTCATGCCTTTCCCTCTGCCGTGACGATTCATCATGTGCCGTGGATGCAGATATAAGTGAGTGCAGGAGATGGAGGAGCTTATTCTGAAGGTCAAGGCGATGTAGGTGAATGCAAAAATAGAGCTTCCGGATGACAATTGATTCGATATTTTCCACGACACTGTCAATGTCCCCCCTTGCCACTATGGCTTGCAATAGGTCCACAGCTGTCGATTGTATCACCGCATTGGTAGGCTGCATTGTAGCACCCCATATCTGGTTAGGCTCTGATTGTATAAATCTGAGAGAACCTTAGTCGCCTGCAAGGCATTCCATGACGTTCACGTACCTGAGAACAATTACAACCAGGGCATCGAGATAGCTCGCGTCTGAGTCAGGAATACCACCTAGATAACGATATGATAAATTATGATGTTTTAAAACATTCTTATTCAGCAATTTACCACTTTCCACTCTCTGCACAAGCCCACGATGGTGAGAGCGTCGAATGGGCGTAGATCTGGCAGTCTTTGCAAAGCCTTGTCCCCCAAAGCGAATGACAGATAGCAGCATATCCAGCAGATGATTTTCATAGCGCTGGTCAAAAGGACGTTCATAGAGGAAGATCTGCAGCTCCTTGCCATGAACTTTAACGGTGGACGGTGTTCGACGGACGGATGGATCCAAAAGCTCAAAAAGGATTGGGTCAAGAATACTGCATATAGTGAAAACCATTGTCAAAATACGATTGAAAATATTCGTGAAAAATCTTAGACTTACCGTAGATATGATTTGAGACTACACCTCATCCATGTCTCTCCAATCCGGCGAAGACTTGGATCATCGCTCTTAAGAGTATCCAGCACAATCATCATCGGGACTTTAAATCGGAAGCCAGGAAGCAGATTATCCTCTAAAACAAGATATTTGCTCACGACAACTTCGGACAACGAAATCGCCACTCACCAGTCAACCTCCACAAAACACCAAAGGCTTCATAAGAATCGTGAATATTGCGGGACTCCGGTGATGTCATAGTCTGTGCCAATATCGACTCGACATGTGAATGCTTAGTTGCCGCCTCTATCGACCATATCAAGTTGACGGCGCGAACGTGATACGCTGCACAATCCGCCCGAAGATATCTGAGAAGTTTGTTGACCATCTTGGACATTGTTGGCCGGTCGTCCATGGATGGCCGGGGCACTAACCCTTGAGTTTGGTGTAGCACGACGATCAATGAAATAGTCCGGTCAACAATCGTGAAGTTCGCTGACTAGAAGAACATATAAGTAGAAGTTGTGAAGTGGAATGGCTTTACCCACTTCATGCTCCAAGCCTCGCAAAACGACCTGCATCCACTCCGATGGGTTCCACGCAACTTGGACAGATGTCCCTAGTCTGCCAACAAGCCTGTCAATGAGAAGGAGAGACTGCGAATACACCTCCCGAAGAATCACAACATTATCTGAGCCTTTGATCAAACTTTGACCACAGTTCAAGCTGAATGAAGCCAGGTTCTCAAATGCCGAAATAAAGGGAACCGCAAAGTACGCCGTATGTGCTGGGGGTAGCTCAATGGGAGCAATTCCATAAAAACTACAAGCAAAGAGGTAGGGCCGTTGACTAGTCCGTTTGTCTTCCATAGGGCCACTGAGTTCGGGTCGTTGCATAAGCGAGGAATGAAGGATATGCCGCAACATTTCCTCCTCCAAGAGAAGAATTTCCCGAATCAATGGGTAGGAGGCTTTGGAAGGGTTATTCTGGACCTGGAGCTGTCGAAAACTGAGAGGAGACGATGAAGGATTTCGCGTGTTCGCTTACATCAATTATGTCCAGAATAGCAGTGAAAACAATTGGGAGGTGTATCGTTTGGATTTCTTGATCTTGGGCAAACGTCTTCAGGATAAATAAAACCATATGAATGGCCTGAAAATAAACATGTCGATTTGGGTGAGGACTGAATTTAAGAATTCATGCTTCGCAGACTCGGACCTCAAAATGAGACCCGTCACCGGTGATCTCTGCAAAAATGGCTTCCGACAATTGTTTCCAAAGGATTTGAGGTTCGACCGCTTCGTATAGGGTGCTCGCCGTCATCGTTAGCTGAATAATAATTTCTTCAATAACCGCGTACGATAACACAAAAGGGGACCGACGTCTTCGCTGCCCTCCGACGGGTGGTCGACAAGATCCATGATCGCCTTAAACGAATCATAAACCAGAATCTCAGTCAGAGGTCCACCGATCTCCCATTTATCCAATAAGGATATGAAGATCTTGAACGGCCTTGATTCGGAGTATTCTCCCGAAGGAGAGATCATCTCATTCTAACAGGAGTTTAGCCAAGCCTCAAGAGGACAAGAGCTAAAACTGACCTTCAGCGTAGAGTGTAGAAGTTCGAGGGCATTGGCCTTCAAATAGTCAATCTGATGGTCGCTCTTCTCGTCGGAGCCGAGTAGCCATGTATAAAGCCGTCGATTCAGTGACAAGTCGCGTCGCAGAACAACGCCGGTAGCGGCTCGCATGAGGATAGCCCGGTCGTCCTGCTGGGCTTTCCGTATTGCCGTACTGTCCATCCGCATTGATTGCAGAAGGAGATCGAGGGCTCCTCTCCGCACAAGGAGATTCTCATCTTCGAGGGCAGCAGCAAATGCTCGGATCATCAAACCAATATCCTTGCCCACCACTTCTGATATATCTATTACACGTCATGTTTTCAGTATATTGAGATGTAGAGTTGATGCTACACACCTTCATTGGCATTCAATCTAGGAAGACGGCGTGCAAGGAAGTTGAGAGCAGTTCCTCGAGCAGAGGGAGTGGTAAGCATAACCAGCCATATATTCTGGAAGAAGAATGACGGGGATACTGTTCCAGAGAGACGATCCAACAAAGTCAAGACCTAGCTTAACATCTTAGGTCGGGCATATCCATTCAACGGATCCCGAGCTCACCTTCTCGAAAAACTCGCTAGTCTCCTCCTCAAGTCCAGGCAATAGTGCGAGAATCATTGATTTCATGACCGGTCGTAGCCCAGCTTGCAAAGGCATATAATGTGTATTGTAGAGATCCAATAATGTTGGCTATCCAAGAGTATAAGTGACCGAATAACCATGATAGATGACTTCAATATGCACCTTGACAGATGTGGCTGCATATTCGAAGAAGGGGAATAATCCAGTGGACCATACAGAGAGGTCAGCTTTAAGGCCCTCCGGCTTTGAATTGTTTCAGCATGCTTTCGGAATGTTAAAGACAGGCACTCACCCCCAGAACGGTCAATATATGTGAATACACGTCCAGGGCACGCTGATGTACTCCAGTCGGCAGAGCGGGATTCAAACATTGCGAAAGGCGTTTAGAGACAATGAGTTTGCGCGGAATCTCCTTGAATTGATTGTACGACTGAAAGGTCTGTCCATCGCACACCGCAAAATTAGTTGCAGACTTTCACCGAGGTAGCCTCAGACGCACCTTGAGAAGTTGTTTCAAAAAAGCAATACAATCTGCCCACTCGTGTATGTTCTCAAAAGAGTTCAGGCATTTCTCCACCTGCTGCGAGTACTTCTTATACTTGGGATCCGACGCAAATGCCTGCTGGGTAACGGCTATACCCCCCAACATCTTTATTACGGATGACATTACATGGATAATATGGACTTGAACAAACCACGTTCGCTTGCTCTTGCTGAGGCCCACGCTGAGCCTTTCCCGGGGACACTCGTTCCTGAGCCTTCAGCAACAGAGACTATCGGAGACGTGAAAGACATGTCGGCAGCTAATTTTCCAGTCGAACACCAACTATATACCGTCTGGGAGACATTACAGACAATAAACCAAAGAACCCCACAATTACGGGACTATGAGTCGGGCGGAGCAGCCATATCCGAGTCCCCAGCCTCAGAAGGCGGGGCAATAATCGTCCGCATCTTCGTCGGTGCACGAAAACTCGCAGAGGGAACATCCGGTATCGACGACCCAGACCGGGACGGCGCCGCTGAAGCTGCCAACGATGAAACTGCCTTCCCCTTCCCCTTCTTCCCAGCTGGTGCGGAGATCGACATGCCTAACAGCCGTGGTAGGGCAACAGTAGACGCCTTGTCCTCGTTGCCCTTCAAGTTCGCCGCGTATTCGGAGTCTTTTGAGCCGACCCACGTTCGCGTGAACCACCGCCCGCCTGCGATTCCGCGGATTTCGCGCTGCGCGACGCGCCAATGCCTAACTTTCTTGCCGCTCTTGTCAAGTGGGAGAGCTGGCGCGAACCCTGTTGATAATTTTGGTGGTGGTTGGACAGGGAATGGTTTTGTTGGAAGGGGATATTGCGGCAGAGGGACATTCTCGAGATTCGTTTCCTCAATCAGAGGAATGGACGCGAGAGATCCAGTTGCTTCGGGTTCTGGTGAATTTGTCTCGAATTGTACCGTCACGGGGGACGAAGCAGCCGTGCCAGTGTATGCTATATAAGCGTCAGGTTTTCTGTGCTTATACTATGTCAGAACAGAGACTGACCTTCACTGATGACTCCCGTCTCGTCAGTAAGGATAGGCAGAGCAGTTTTCACCCTGTACGGCACGGGTCAGTGCGAAACATAGCGGGATATCAGAACTACATACTTTGGAGGCACCTTCTTGCCTCGGGGTGCAGGAGCTTTCCTAGTTTTCCTTGGTGTTGATGCCTTCGACAGTTCCTCTGCACCACCGATACTGATATGTCTGATATCGGACCCTGGCTCCTCAGGATTTTCTGAAGGTGTCGCGTCAAACCAAGTCATCGTCGGGGGAGCGAGACTGAGGGTCGCCGATGACATGACCTTCTCCTGCGCCTTCCTGTGATCGTCTGTTGTCCTTTTGTCGCTTTTCCGAGGTTTCCGCTTGACAACGGTTTTGCGTTTCGAGCTGGCATCCGCCGACCGGCCAGATGGAGGCAGCATCGCTGGAGGTACAGGTTTCATCATCTCGTCATCGTCATCAATGAGCTGGTCCTCTTCCTCCTCCACCTCATCGTACTCTTCATCTGTATGCGTCTCCCGCCGCCGAGGCTGAGACCACGCCGGTGGAACCTTCGGAGTAGCTTTCTTTCGACGAGCGCTAGATTTAGATGCGGGCTGCGGCGGAGGCGTCTCTTCTTCTCGAAGCGTCGAAATTTGGGGTGCATCCATGTCTACATCGTGGTCCATGCTGTGAGAATCAGAAAGCTGGTCGCGGGCTGTTGTTGGTTCGTAGGTAACCCAAGGCGATGCGCGAAACATTGATATTGACTGGTTGTTTGCTTGTATTTCGTGTGCACTTCCGGGAAGTGTTGGGTACGGATTGCCCGCCATCTGGGCGTCAGGTAAGTTGAACGTTGACTGACAAGAGATGGTGGCGCTTGGTGGCGATGGTGGCAAAGGGCTACCACAGGTTACTCAGAATAGCTTGGCCTTGAGTATGTACGGCATTTCACATTCTGATGTTCATTGTTCACCATGGCTTTAATTTCATTTTGATTTCATTCCCAAAGAGGTTACAATAATATCCCAGACGCTCGTTCTGATGCGTTCTCATATCCAATCCACTTTCCTAACGCATCGTCCACGTCCACCATGCGCGTTCCGTAGAAAATATGGGCTGTAGGCTTCACCGTCTCCCAATCCTTTATTTTCCCGTCTGCATCACGGTCCAATTGAGCACCCCATATGCTCCACCTGTTTTCCTTTCCGTGAAAGGAGGCAACGGCTGCTCCACATCGCTTACATCTCCTACGGTTCTTCCAGGGTTTCTCTGGAACAGAGAAAGAATCAAGAGCATTCTCGTGAGGTTCTTTATGAGTCCATTTGAAGGCAGACGCCGGGAAATGAATCGTATGGATGAAAGGGCACGCTAGAGACGAAGATATGTAAGAAACATACATCCAAAAATGATGGACTGAACGTATGTACCATTTAGCCGTTGGCACAATGTGCAATGACAGTATGCACTACGAATTGGATTGCCAGACACTTCATATGACACCGCGCGACAAAAACAGGATCCTCTGTGAATCACCAGTGGTGGACTTGAGTTTTCTGACATAACCAAAGTTGTTGTAATCAAGAGTTAAGAAAGCAACGGCGTTCCGCAACTAAAGACCGTGACAATATGACATGTTCATTGCACCATTATCATATAGGGGCCTTCATGAAAAAATCACCATGCTATCCTCGCCAATGTATCAGCATTGGGACAAAATATACCAATAAACAATAGCCATTTGGTCGGCATTGCAGTAGCACGCAGAATCCAGAGTCGCGTTGACGAGGTAGAATCTGGATGTTTTCGATCATTGCTTATGTAATCGTGTACCGAAATTCTCCGCTGTCCGTTGCCGAACTCTCATTCAACCGTTCGCTCCTTCCAAAGCCCAGGTGCGTAACAGGACACCCCCCCTTGCCATGTTTACGCGTTTAACCTAACCTTCTTATTACAGTTTTCTAAAAAGAGGACCTTGCCTCTGACCTTAGTCTGCGTACACGGTCAAGGCAATAAATTAGCCATGGTCTCGCCAACTGTCAACGTATGTCTCGCAGCACTACGTGCTCGATTTGCTTCAGTCATGCACGAGCCCGGATTCACAAAGTTCTGAAATTTTGTTTTGCAGGTCGCCCGGTACACGGCCCTCTTTTCTGGTATTGCCTACGGCTTCTTCCACCGCCGCACACTGCAAGCAAAGCTCGACCAACAAAGATTGGAACATGCTGTGCATAATAGAGAACGTCTGATTGCTGAGGCGAAGGATGCATGGAAGAGGAAGAACGATCCGAACAGTTCAAACAGTGCGTATCCCGAATTCATAGGTCTTTCCCAATTTTTGTTTGGGCCTTTTCCACATGTATGGCACTGATGTTACTGTCTTGCAGTCGTGTCAGATCCAGATGACCCTCGATTCGACCTGGAGAAGCTGTTGCTATCGTTCGATAAGGCCTCATAATAGTCGATGTACCTTTCCGTTCCAGCAACTTGTCTATAGATTGCTTCACCATTGAGCAGTTCCAAAACAAGCCCCCGCCTCGGTATATCATGCCATGCAAAGAATTAGAACACTATGCATATGTTAATATAGTGTTGGCAGAGCGTTTGAAGAAGTAGGAAATGCATGAAAATTATGTGCGAAGTTGCAGGGACATGACGAATCGTGCGAAACGGCGCGTCGCGTCAAATCTGCCAGACTTGAACCACCATCTTCCATAATATTCTCTAATCACTAACCCCGCTCTCCTTTTCTCAGTATTTCGATTTGTCATTGTACAGACAAAGTCTTACTCATCCCCGCAGCAAGGAGAAAAATGAAGCCGCAGATGGAGGAAGTAGAGGACGATCTTGCAGCCGAGGAGGAGAACAAATTGATCAACGAGGTATGTCGACGCGTCCGATAACCAAGTTCTTTTGCTCAATATAGCGGATATGATGTTTTGCTAGGAGTATAAAACATGGTGAGCAGATGTTTCTTTCGTTTCCCTTTCCAAGCTCATCCAGTGGCACTCGTCTTCGCAGGAAGAAAAATGCGCCATACCTCTACGATGTAGTCATAACTCACGCCCTCGACTGGCCAAGCCTAACATGTCAATGGTTCCCGGACAAAGAATCGTACGCACTTCACCTTCTGACTCCTACCAACCTCTTCCACTCACTTCCCCACAGACCCGCCAACAAACCCTATACAACGCATCGCCTGCTTCTCGGGACACACACCTCCGGCCAAGCCCAAGACTACCTCCAAATCGCGACTGTTCAAATCCCCAAACGCGAGTCTCCGACGTCGGGCAGCGACAAGCTCGACTCATCCGACTACGATGACGAGCGCGGCGAGCTCGGCGGGCATACAATTCCGCCTGCGCCACGGATTCAGATCATCCAGAAAATCAACCACGCGGGCGAGGTCAATCGCGCGCGGTACATGCCGCAGAACCCGAACCTGATTGCGACGAAGGCCGTGACGGGGGAGGTGCTGGTGTTTGATCGGACAAAGCATTCGAGTGAGCCGGAGAGGGGAGGTGTATGCAAGCCGGATATCAGGCTGGTTGGGCAGACGAGGGAAGGGTGAGTTGTAGTTCAATGATCTTCCGCGATGTTAGAGCGAGGTTTATTGAATACGAATGTAGATTCGGGCTTGCATGGAGTCCGTTAAAGACTGGGCATATTTTGGGCGCGTCGGAGGATATGACGGTTTGCCATTGGTGCGTTTCTTAGCCTCTCTATACGTCGCCACTATTGACAAGAGGGAAATTAGGGATATCAACTCCTACAGCAAAGTAAACACCACCATTGAGCCCACTAACGTATTTAAGGGCCATACATCAGTCGTGGGGGTGCGTATCCCTGCATTTCTTGCATATCTGTCACTTTATTGTTTTTTCAGGATGTTGACTGGCATGCAACCCATGACAATATCTTCGCCAGTGTCGGGGACGACAAAATGCTCATGATGTATGTATAGGTAATGTCCTGGCATTATCCATTCGTTAATGATAGTGTTCAGATGGGACACGAGAGCTCCGAATGAGGCAAAGACAAAAGTACAGGCACATGATCAAGAGATCCTCGCAGTTGCTTTCAGCCCCGCCACAGAACACCTTCTGGTGACAGGAAGTGCCGACAAGGTCCGTTGCGTTCATGTTAAGTGCAGATCTCCTTCCAGCATACTGAATGAAATACCCTGCAGACAACAATCCTGCACGACATGCGAACACCTGGCAAGAAACTGCACGTCTTTGAGTCGCATACGGACGAGGTTCTTCACCTATCTTGGTCACCACACAACCCCAGCATCTTCGCGTCCGCGTCGAGTGATCGGCGCATCAATATTTGGGACTTGTCACTCATCGGGCAAGAACAGACGCCAGACGACCAGGAAGACGGCCCGCCAGAGCTGCTGTTTATTCATGGGGGTGCGTTCTGTCTTCCATTTTACAAATGACATCCCCCTTATCCTGACACTCGACCACTTGACTCACAGGACACACCGCGCGTCCAACCGACTTCTCCTGGGCCCCAGGCGAAGCGGAGAACTGGACCATTGCGAGCGCATCAGAGGACAACGTCGTCATGGTCTGGCAGCCGACGATGCGCGTCTGGGCCGGCGATGAGATCAAGGTGGATGAGAAGGAGCTCGAGCTCGATGTTATGGAGGGTGTTGAGGTTATTGCGGCATCAAACAAGAAGGCGAGTGGGAGTGGGAGCGGGGCTGGGAGCTTGAGAAGTCAGAGTATGGATGTCAGTGCTACGAGTGGGGATGATTAGTGTGTATATTTTATCTTTTGCTTGGTGTGATCACACGCGTAGTATTGGAGAGGGGTACCATGGTATGTAGGATGAATAGATGGAAATTAAGAAATGAGTGATATGGACGATGATATACAATTACTGCACAGAGGCCCTTTTCTCCGAAGCAGACATTTGCCCGCTGTCAATGGGCGAGTCTTAAATATGGGCATACTACAGAAATATGATTCTGACAAGCTCGAAAAGCACTAGATATACCATTCCATTTTAGCACATCCAATTTGGTACATTGATTAGAGAAACGCACCTCCGCCAAGAACCACAAACACAACTACGCCCAATGCCCAGATATTGAGTGGGCTCCTTTTAGCCAGCTGCTCTTGCCGTGAGGGGTGTGTAGGCTTCTTGCCAGCACGAGCATCCTTCGCGAACTTTTCGTTCCGCTGGCGCATCTCAAATTGGGTGGGCTACACATACCCAAGAGTATCAGAATAGTGCACTCGACAAAACAGTGCACTACACACCATTTTAGACAATTTAGCGACGAAGGAGTGAAGTAGTTTATGTAGGGAGTCAATGTACAAGATGTGGTTTGAGTGAACGTGGCACTTTCCACCTTCGACTGACACGATCGCATTTGGATCGCATGGAGAGTAACACACCGGATGCGACGGGCCGGTCCAGGGAAATATTGACTCAAAATCTTGCGACCGGGGTTCGTGTCGTTCAATTCTTCTTGTAATGGGTAAAGGAAAGAATCTCAAAGCGGCGCTGCAGTCCCAGCAATCCCGGCTCAAAGTCAAGCAGAAGCTCTCACATGTCGCCCAGGTCGCAGAACAGAGGGGACAGAAAAACGCGAAACAGCAAGGGAATCCAACCAATTCTTCCTCATCTGCTTGGAAAGGAAAGGGAAAAGGCAAGGCTTTTCCCGCACTACGACCTCGGCGCACAACGATTCCCCTCCATGCTACGGACACGATCCTCCTCATTGGCGAAGGCAATTTCTCTTTCGCCCGTGCGCTGCTTGTCGACCTACACGAGCTCCCACCGAAGAACGTGACCGCAACGGCGTACGATTCGGAAGAAGAGTGTTATGCGAAGTACACGGATGCGCAAGGAATTGTAGAGGGCTTGAGGGAGAAAGGTGTGCAGGTGCTTTTTGGCGTGGATGGAACGGAATTGGAGAGGACGCCCCGGTTGAAGGGCAGGAGGTGGGATCGAGTGGTCTGGAATTTTCCGCATGCTGGTCAGCGTTTTGTGGTTGTTCATCCGGGTACATCACGCTGACTTATTGCTGGATTGTAGGAAAAGGAATTACAGATCAGGATAGGAATATCCTGTCGAATCAGATGCTGATTCTGGGGTTCTTGCGTTCGGCTGCTAAGGTCCTCTCATTGGGCCCGGTCCCTTCTTTTTCGACTTCGAGAAAGAAAAGCAAGAGTGATGATGAGGACGAGGACGAGGACGACATACCTATCATCAGAGAGGAGAATGCAAACGATGAAGACTACGATTTCATTACACCAGAGGAAACCGTCAAGACACGAGGAACAGTGCTCATTACTCTCCGGAATGTGCCTCCATATACCCTATGGTCTGGACTACGTCCTATAACAGGAACTATGGCTAACAACATAATTTCAGGGATGTTCCTCGACTCGCGAAAAAGCCTCCAATATCGACATCGGGTAGCACACCTCCCAATCCACGATTTTCACTTCTGCGTTCGTTTGCATTTAACCGGAGCGCTTATACGGGATATGAGCACCGGATGACGAAAGGTACGCGTGCTCATGGGACAGGGAAGACGGGAGAGGGTGGTGAAGATCGTACATGGGAGTTCTGTCTACAAGACGTTGATTCCATCGAATGATTTGCATCCGCACATTTTGCAAAGCTCTCTAAGATTTCCAGGATGAGTTCTCTATTCTCCCGGGCCAATACAATGTGAATGCAACGTGATATATAGCCTCCAGTATATTATTATATCGCTCTAAGGTGACGGCGGGGCATCTGTACTAGAACCAGCAGCGTCCTCCTCAAGTCCCTTCTTCAACCCCTCCAAAGCCCTTGCCAATTTCCCACCACTCGCCTGACTCAACACCCCAGTAATCTGTGCAGCAGGTGCACTCAGAAGTCCCACGATCTGCGCCCTGAGCGTATCCAGTGACGGCAAGTTCGAGACATCCTTCACGCCCTGCGGCAGGAACACCTGTCCATCTATCAGAGCCCCAACCAGCTTGAGCTCGGGCACCAACGTCTGCCTCACGCGCTTCATCCTACGTCCGGGGGTCGCAGGGTCCGCGTTCTTCTCATCTAGCTCCTTCTGCATCTGCTCGGGAGTCTTCGGTGGACGCGGGGGAACACCGCGCTCGAGTGCACGGAGGATGGCGTTCAGCTGTGGTGGGTGAAACGAGGGGAGGGCAAGGACGGCGAAGTTGCCTGTGGTACTGCCAATCATCTTGTCTGCGTCCTCGAGATTTACACCCGGGAAGTCGCGCAGCGCGGCACCGAAGATGCTTGTACGAATTACAGTAAGCGTCGGCTGGGGTTGTGGTGTGGCTGGAATTACTGCAGGGTTGGGCGAAGCGAGGGACGGGGGTGCGGTTCTGTTGGCAGCGATGAGGATATCTCGACGGAGCTTGATAAGGCGTTGTGCAGAGAAGTCATTGTGGTGCAGGAAGACGAGCGGCGCGGCAGTGCTGCCTTGCAGAATTTTGGTGTACCAGTTGTACTGGAATGCTTTCTTGTCCTTGAAGACGCGTGGAAGCTGCTTGCCTGGCAGGACTTTGCCTGGCTTCACAGAAATAGCATAGCCACGTGCAGGAGCTGACGATGTGAAATGGGGCTTCGACGTTGCCAACCACGATGAACAGCGACCTGGACACCCAGCGAGCATCGTTGGATGGAGGAGTAGAGCGGAATTCGGAAGTGCAGTATTTTTGTGACCCGGTCACTACTGTCACATCGTCTGCTCTTGGCTTTCTCCTCAACACACAAGTGCAAGTCGATTGGTTGCAAGGATGTCTGTCGCGTTTTATGCAGAACGCGAGAACACGACTGATTCTCGAGTTGTTTAGGGATGACGACGACGACTTTCTCTACGGAAGCACTGCGCAGCCGGACAGAACTTCTCCGGGATGCCAGAAGACCAGTTAACTGCGCTTCCACATGAGGTGCGACAAATGGTCATGACAGGGACGACCGCAATGATGAACACGGGCGGAAATCCTGGCATGATGGGGCCCGGCGTCATGATGGACATGTCGGGGATGATGCCCATGGGCATGGGGATGGATATGGGTATGGGCGGGCCGATGATGCAGGTGGACGGGCGCGGGATGATGCAGGATGCTGGGCAGGGTGTGGGCAGCGGGACTCCGGAGCAGGTCGGCGGAAACGTCGGTGTGGGTGTGGGGATGATACAAGATGGGTACAATGCCCAGGTGCAAGGCGGGATGATGAATATGGGTATGGGCGGTGCGGAGTATGGTATGCAGGTATGTGGTGCTATTACGCCCTCCCCAAACTTTTCCTACTTAGAATACGGCTTTGCTACGTAGGAACAAAATCCGATGGGACAGCAGATGTATCAGAGTATGGAAGCCCCTCCACAGCCTGTGGCGCCAGTCCCCAGTGTCGGCCGTGGTGCCTCACCAGCAGCGTACCGCGGACGCGCACAAGGCATGGCTCGCGGACGTGGGTTCCAGGGCAGGGGGCGTGGCCGAGGAGGTTTCGCAGGAGAGGCTGGTACGTGTAATTACTTGACTGCATATCCGATGTCGTGGTGACGTGATGCTCGTGGTATTTCGTCGCTTTCCTTCATTTTGCTGGTTTGCCGTGTGTAGTGCCACCGCCAGTGCCTGTGCGACCCGCGTCGCCGCTTCCACCGGGGGTGCCCACCGGGCCGCGAAACCAGAATAAGTACAAGGATAGGGACGGAAATGCGCCAGCTGTGGATGGCTTGGACTACGGAGGAAACGTTAAGGACCTGGGCGGGAGGACACCCAGTGGGGAGCCGGAGGAACGTAGTATGAGCCGGTACGTCAGTTTATTTTTAGGTGCAGTTTCACAGGAAAATCCGATGTGATTTTTGTAGGAAACGAAGAAGTTCACCGGGTTTGGACGACAGCCGTAGTATCAAACGGCGTTGAAGGAGGAACATTTGCGTTGATTTTCTAACTCTTATCCTCCCATCCTGTATATTTCCTATGTTATCGTGCTGCAAAATTTACCAGTCGCACTGTGCGATTTTTCAAAATGAAGGCCCTTGGGAACATACGACATGAGAAGGATGGTGATGTTCATTGATCGAATAAAATACAGACAAATTATTTACCCTGGACCAAGTCAGAAGAAAGCGTAACCGAAGCAATAAGAAACCTAACTCCCACGAGCCGCAGCTCGACCTCCAGCAGCCCTCCGTTTTCCTCCACGTCCCGATCGTTTGTTATGTCGCTTGTTTGTGCACTCGTCACAATACCAGCGGCCTTCGGGAGGAACAGCCAGATTTATACACGTCAAGTGGAACTATCGAAGGAAGAAAGTAATCAATACTGGGAATCCATTACGCAAATATAAGACTTACCCATTCCCTCTCGCAATTTGAGTCATCGCACGCGATCATCTCTCCGTAGCTGATGCTGTTGCAAATGCAATACGTCCTATCATCTCCATCTCCGTCCCCATCACCCGCCTCCGGTCCCTCTACGCTCATACCCGGCCCAACGATGGTGGTATTCACTGGTATGATAGGGTGCACGGTATGGCCTCGCGGGACAGGCATCCCGGGCCCCTCCAGCTGCTGTGCAGGAGTCCACTCGGGAGCATTCACGTGAGATTGCGACATAACATGCATATCATAGGGACCCGAAAGATGGTGCCCGGGGTTCCCCATGTTGACATTGGCCTGGTACGGGAGCGGGAGAGACGGGTGCATCGAGGGCGGCGGGACGTTGTAGGATGTGTCCCGCCTGCTGTTGCCCGGCCCGGAATGCCCGTTCGTGTTGGCGTGATTCGCGACTGGGGGATCGTAGGTCGAGTGGTAGTTGTCGTGTACTTGGGGAGATGCACGGCCGTTGTGTTGCGCGGTCGGCCGTGCGCGTTTGTTGTTTGCAGCTGGTGCTGATCCATTGCCTCGAGGGTTTCCTGCGCGGGATGGGCCAGGGTTGCCTTGTTGAATGTGGGATGTTACGGATACTAGTGATTCGGATGGTGACGCGGGGCGATCGTTTCTAGTAGCATTGAGTAAGCACGCGAGCGTGTTTCGACGATAGACGACAAACTTTTTTCGAGCACGAGAGCGACCGTCATTTGCCCTGTCTTTTCTTGGTGACCTCATGTGAGACACATCGAGGTCGTCGTCTCGTTGAACTCGCTTCCTCTTCGCGGGACTGGGGTCGGGCGCACTGACTAACAGTGATCCATAACCACCTCTTCTTCTCCTTCCCGTCTCCAGTGACACAGCCGGCATGAAAGACCGGGCTGCGACGTGGGGATATGTCGTCTTCCGGTTCAACGTCGATGCATCAAACCCAGGCAGGTTTTCCGCGAGTGTCTTGAGATGATTAGCGTTCATCTTTAAGCTATCCGCGGCCTGGCACGCTACGCGTATCTTGTCCTCTCCACCGAGCTTCAGGCGAGTCGCTTCGTCTGCGATGTCGGTGAGGAGCCACAGGCGCTCTTCCTTCGAGGATGTGCCCTGCTCGATCATGATAGTCAATGCCCTTATCTTCGCTGTTATGGTGCCCATGGATGACGATAGCACTGCATCCAGCTCCCTAAGGTCGGCAAAGTTGCGCGAGAGGTCTAGGGGCAAAGAATCAAGAGTGTGGGTGTACTCGGAGAGCAGGGAGAGCGAGTAGGCAGTGGTGAGGTTGGCGGTGGTGGGAGGAGGGCCGTCATCTACTCTGGAGGGGGCCATCGTCGTTGTCGTCGTTGGTGGCGAAGGACCCTGGGTGTCTCCTCCTGCCTCTTCTCTCGTTCTTGATGTTCGTCTCGTGGATACAAAAAGGAAGCTAGCTCCCCGAATAAATATGCCTCTCCTCAGACTCCTCTTTCCTCCTTTCCCTCAGCAGCGCAGGCAGCATGTGAATGCAGATGATGATGTGTGGGAATGGGTGTAATGGTAGTGTGTCGTGTCGTGACGTCGTATACATATGCAGGACATGGTACGGCAAGGGCGGGTTTCGCGAGGGATGATATGGCGGTGGACGATGCGGTGTCACTTCCGCGTCACGAACTTTTTGAGCCCACTGCTCTGGCTCTGGGGCTGCTGGGTCCCCCGCTGCTGCTGCGAGTTGGAGTTAGGAGCGGCAAGCGCGGCGTACATGGCATGCGAGTCGCGCGGCGACTGATGGAATGACGCGAATGCGTTGGGCGACGTCGTACCGGCCGGGAAAAAGCCGTACGTCGGCGAGGGCGGGGATTGATAAGGATACGAAGACATGGCAATGGTTGAAGGAAATTAATGAATTGCTTGATGAAGAATAGGTGATTGAAGAAGAAATAATATGAAGTGAAGAAAGCGAGATGAAAGACGAGACCGAGAAAAAGAATTAGGAGGAAGTGAATAGGAATGGGGTTGGGGCAGGCGGGTGGAGGCCCTATATAGGCGGAGTCGATCACGGATAATAAGCGCAGAACAATGCGAGGGGTTAGGTCGGAGAGATGCACTTCCTCGTTATTGTTCTCGGGATCAGCGAGTCTACTGGTGTGTGTACGCCAACTTCAGAGGGAGTTTGAGTGCTGTATCTTATCAGGGTTGACAGATGCCCCTCTCCCCATCATGAGAGCTTGAGTTATATACGCCCACAGAGAAAACGCTCGTCCAGTATGGTTACCAGTCGAGTACAAGAGCACATCCAAGTATGGGCTTCGCCTTGTCTGGAATTGGGAATTCTGTTTGATGCATCGTCCTCGTGCTTCATCGGAAGATGAGTGCATCTGTTTTTGGAAGAAGGGGAAGGATAAATTAGGACTAAAGATCAGATGGACCTTGCAGAGAGGTGATCCGTGACTTCGATAATTGAAGACGCATCAACAAGAGGAATAAAAATCATCTCAAAAGCTACCAAAGAATGGGCATTGTGTGTGGCAATGCAGCACCATAAGTCTTCAAAACAAAAAGACGGCAACTACATCAGACAAGTCGGTGGTTGTGATGTCAATGTCAGGTGCATGCTGAGGCTCAGACTCCGATCTCCGAGCAAGGTCAAGTTCTACTCATCAAGAACAAGGACAGGTCCGAGAGGATCACCTGATCGAAGGTAGATAATTAGTTTGTGCCTATGAGGAAGCCAAGAGAATGAAGACGAAGAGACGCGGCTTTCAGCACGGCATGAAGACGTTGTCGGTGATGTTAAGCTTCAAATTTGCATTGTAAAAGTATTATTAGAATCGATAGGCAAGACAGACTCGGAGGTTACATACATCAGGACCCCGATAAGAGCTACCTACCTTCGACAAGTGGAATCCCAGCGAATACTCTACAAGACGAGGATATTTCAAGTATTTCCACTGTGGAATTAAAGGCGGAGACCAAGAAATGGGGAGTCAACACGCAATGTAAATAATTTCGTACTAGATGATTGCCTCCAAGAGCTAAAGATCTTTCCAAAGCTCATCATCATCGACGACACAGTCGACATAATCCTGAGATACAGTATAAGAAAAGTTAGCGGAGTCAGCAACGCAAGCTAACCAACGAATCGTCTCTAAATACGTACGTCGAGGTTGATATCCTCCTTTCTTACAGCCATCGCAACCGGTGGCTTGGGGTGGTAATCTATTTTGCGAGGCGACTCTGGTTGCGGAGACAAACTCGCCAGTATCCTAGCATGTCGCTCAGAAGCAGATGGTAAATCGGCAAACCC
>JABCKG010007609.1:0-52960 GCA_018851835.1 Hypsizygus ulmarius | reverse complement strand
GTGAGGAGCATCAGCAAGCCACGCGAACTCCACGCGAGCAGATCTCTGTATCCGATTCTACGATCGACCACCCCTTGCTCGGAAAAGAGTTTGAATCTCCCAGGGTACGTACTGTACTCGTACATAATTTGTTTACTTAGCCCAGGCGACTCATACACAAACACTCACATATAACGCGTAAAAGCGTGACTTGCAGCAAGAAAAGTTCAAGCCACTGCCAGGTTCAAGCCACTAATAACTACTTACTTCAACTTGCGAATTCATACTTGTGTTGTTAAGACCCACTCGCCACTTCTTTCATGAAGGCAGAATGACGACTTACATCGGTATACTTCCGCTAGGTTTGCCATACACTCTCCCAGTCATGATCATGCTCTGATCTGCTGCCAGATATTATGTGCGCCTTATCGACAAACCTCGAACAAAAGGACGATACCTCTGGAGGCCTCCCTTTCCTACGGTTGCCCCACCCTCGGACTGGTAATCACGTTGTCTAATATACCCTTCCCTCCTTTCACACATTCTGTAGGCATCCCAACTCTTTTCTTGCCTTCGGAACCTATCTCGGGCGCGTCCTCGCCCCAAGGCGCAATTTTAGAGGTACAGGCAATCGCTCCACCAGATCTGCGCTCTTGGTTCATCGGAGAAGAAGTTGTAGATGGTGAGAGATGACATTCCTGAACTGCTAGATTCTTTTGACGTAATTATTTGACCAGACGGAAAGCTCCTGGTTGTGACGCCCGTTGATCCTGCGTTTCTTCTTATTCCGATCCTAAGAGCTGCGCATCCGGTAACGCGACAAAGACAAACCCCACCAATGGCCAGCTTTCTGACATCTCTCAATACAGAACGATTGCTCCCCGAGGTCTTATCGTCCTGCTGATGATATTCTTGAAGAGGCTGCCCATAATCTTCAGTCACGTCAGATAAACGTCACCCGTTCTATATTCCCGGAAGATATTACTCGATTTGGCTCCCTATCTTGTGTCAAGGACGCAATGAGACGGATATGTGACATCAAAGGTAGGACATCTGTCCTCCTCTGCTGGCGTGTAATGCTCATTCATGCATTGCAGAAGTAACGTCTGAGATTGTGGTATATAGATTTTCTCTGTCGAAGGTCTTGGAATATCTTCACATGAAAGTTACACACCTGGCTGCTCCTGACGTTTTGGAGATTTCCCGGGCTACAATAAGAGATTTGGCCAAACAAGGATTGTTGGATGATGGGAAAGAGCATCTTTTGCAACGTGCGTGACACACCTAAGTGGTTTGACGAAAAGTAATGATGCACATAGTTGGGCGAATTCGAGCTGCATGCGATTTACTGGCACAGTATCTCTCTGCAGATCTCCAAGCTTCATTGCTCACATCATATGAGTGGGTTGTATGCTGTTTATTACCCTTAGATTGAACTGAATTCGGGCTGTCAGTTTCGCGGAGCTCAACGCCCATTCCGAATACATTGGAAATGAGGCGGTTGCAATAGCTGTTGCAGTGAAGAAAGGAAAGACCAAAGAGACGGATGCTGTTCAACAGAAGAAGAGAAAAGCCAAAAAAGGATCTCAGGGCGTTGAGAAGCTAAAGAAAGTGAATGTGAATGGCATGGCAAAGCTATCCAGTTTCTTCAAAAAGTCCTAGGCATAATTTTTGGACTCCGCGACTTGGCTTTGTCTTCCTTCCACATTCTCCATAATCGTTTCATTTGGTTACTCTACGCGCCTTTGATCTCTGTTAGATATTCTCCGCTTTTATTCCCACTGCCATGTCTCTGGTTACTTCGCAAGAAAAGGCTTATTGCGACAAGAATGTCCAAACGGACGTTGACTTCCCTTTACAAAATCTTGGCCAGGTCAAATCAGTGCCGCAAGCGCTCAAATTGTCTATGGCTACCATCCCCCACCAAGTTGATCACTTTCAAGGCATATCTTTAACGTCTGGGGTCGCATATACCTATTCTGAGGCATCGCTTCCGTGGTCAATATCGCCCAAACTCAGCCCAGATCTCCCACATTCAAGAACTCGTCACCTACCTCAGCACCCCCAGCATCACTACAGTTACCGTCCAAGCGAATCTGGAACTCCAACTCAGCGTGTCGTATCTTTGCCTTGTGTATTACCTGAGGCTCCTTCCAAGATCTCATGTTCAAGCAAATTGCGTGTCGTATCGTTACCAGAGCTTGCAAACAGGCAATCTTCAGAGTCACCTAGTGATGGATACTCTTCTCCAGAGTACATTACTACATCTGCCGACAATTCCTACCATTCATCTAGAAATGGATCCGTACACCAGAGGACTCGCACCTTCTCGATTTCCGACATGCCTGCAACGCCATCTCCTCCAGAATCTCCAGAGTCTCTTTTGGCCGCCGACAAAGATTCAGATACTCGGCGATCGTTACTTAATCAGAGCACCCATTACGGGAGCAGTGTATATGATGCCGAAGATGACTGTGGTAAGTTCGGAATAGATCACTTTTTTGTGTGCTTTGGTGGTTTCACCTCTCACGTTGCAGGATGGATTACTTGGGCGAGCTCTCCTCCAAAGCCTATCCTAGCTCTTCATGGACCCCTGTCCCTGCCATATGCTCGTTGCCCATCGTGAGTCTTACCAAAAGCGATCATCGTAGCCAGGAATTGAAATGATGAACGATTATCAGAGGTGCCGAAGGTACAATTCTAGAAGACGCTGATTCCCGACGTATGATATGGGGACTTGACCTCCAGCAGTCTACTCGCACACGAAACCTTCTTGAAATGCCAGTACCAAAACCACAGCCTTGGAGGCGAGGCTCAGAGACCTTGTCTTCTCTTGCCCTTCAGACTTCTGTCACGAAGCCTGGCCTCCCATTCGTTCACACTCACTGCGTCGGGCAGTGTACGGGCGCGGAAGTCAGATCGCCTCTCATGAGCGATGTATGTGATGCAGAGATTCAGCTCAAGGACTTCCAGATAAATATTTCCAAGTTTCAGGGACTTGTATCGCATAAATCCCCGATTGTCCGTCAAGCACTCGGCACGGGATTTCACGGAAACAATTCAGATGTCGTGGATCTGACTCTGCCAGCTCCGCAACTTGAGCCCGTGGTCCCCAACCAGAAGACCCCAATCCTCAAATCCTCGGCCCCAATCTTTTCCCCCAGAACTCAAACCAGTCAGTGTACCTTTGCTGGAATCCTCGTTGAGTCATACACCCGTCCTCGCACCATGTCTTCCGATCAATCCGTAACCCAGAATCATCGCATCGAGTCACAACAGAGCTACCTGCCCACCCCGCCGAACTCGTCAGAGCCACAATGGTCTTCGGCCTTTTCGAGATTTAATTCCTCGACCGATCAGTGCCAACGAGATTTACACCAGGCTCTGCCAGAACTATCAGGACGACACCAAGGCTCTCCTCCCATGATAGATCTCTCAGAACAGCTTCGTTATTTTGCTGCTCGACGTGCTAAGAAAAGACCTGAAATTGGACATATGGACACTGTTCCTTTAGTTTGCAACACTATGGATAGAGCAAAAAGTCAAAATTCTCCATATTCCAGTTCAGACCTACCATTCCGATATTCTTCTGTCGACGTTTCCCCCATTTTCAAACAATGCCAGGCTTCTCCAGGCTTTGATCTCAAGACGACAGACACCCCGTCTCTAGCTATTTCTTCAGCTCCAATGTCAAGGAAACCCATATCGTCATCAATGCGGGACGTCTTAAACCAGTCACCACAGTCAATTCCACTTGCGAAGCTTATACAACGTCGCTTGTCCTCTGTGGCTGAGGAGAGCACGCAATCCACTGCGACACACATCCCTCGCGAATTATGGATGGCAGATCCCGCAATTTATCGAACAGGGCCATTCCTCGGGACTAGCCGACATCCTCTCTCTTGGGAACACTCGCGCGACCAGTTGGAAAGGACTCCATACAAGAATTTTTGCGTGGATCAGAAGACTGTTCGCACGCAACCCCCAAAGAACAATTCAGAGCAATCGACGGTCGACAAATGCACACCAAGGAAAGGGCGAACTCGAAGGAAACACGATTAATGCTCTGCGTCCTGTGCGCCTACCAATTATGAACAGATGAACGTATGGACGGTCCTTGTTATCCTCTTCGGAAAGTTACAATTGATTGTCTTTTGATCAAGCTTCGAAAGTCTTCCTATACATATGCACGATCGACTATATCACTACTTAACAAGTGAATTTCATTGAACCAGGCAAATTATGCCTTGACAAAGAGGTCGGTGAATTTGTCGACGGGGAGCTTGGACAATGAAGCCGCGTCCGACACAGTATCCAAGATTCTGCAAGGTTTAGAGTCAGTTAAGGTGAGAATTCACAGTACAAGTAAACGCACGTCTTTTGGTGTGCCTCGTCAAAGTGATGCGAGATGTGCCTAGGTAACTGTGAGCAACCCATCTTAGCTTTCTTCAAGATCATGCAATACACACCTCTTGAACTTGTTGATGAGCAAGGGTGTTCCCTCAGCTCTCCTGCGCTTGTGTCCAACAGGGTACTCGACCTCGACCTCATCAAGGACAGTTCCATCGTTGAGTTCAACCAGGAGAGCATTCCCAATCGACCGCTTGGCAGGATCATGGTAATCGACGCTGAAACGCTCATCTTCAACGCAGTAAATCTTGGCCCGAAGCGTATCAATACGAGGGTCAGCGGCAGAAGCATCCGAGCTGTCATAAGTTGACAACTGGTATAAATTATCAGAACATGGAGCACTCACTAGCTCTCCGAGGTGAGTTCGCCAAAGATCAAAGGATAGGCGACCATGTAGTTGATTGCGTGGCTATTGAGGATATCGTCCAGATAACAAGCGATTACAACATGAAGGGAGACTTACTCTCGGTCAGCAAAGTTATCAAGGGGACCCTGCTTATCGATGATCCTCTTGGCAGCTTCCTGAGTGCGGATCCTGACGCTCTTGATATCATCGGCGGTCTTCCCGAGCTCCTTGAGCTTCGCGTGGATGATGTGGGCAGCCTCAACGGCAGTTTGAGCGTGGAACTCAGCGGGGTACGATATTTTGAAAAGGACGTTCTCCATGATGTAAGAGCCGTAGGGAATTTGGAACTCAAAAGGTTTGCCCTATACAAACATGATGAAGCACTTGACATCAACTCGGGCTAAAATATTTGCCCACCTTGAAAAGGACATCGTAGAAACCCCATGTCTTGGCGGTAAGGACGGACGGGAGCCCCTTCTCGCCCTTCTTGACAAGCAAAGCGAGATTAACGGCTCTAGAGTTAGCATCACCAGCAGCCCAGGATTTGCGGGGACCCGTGTTGGGCGCATGACGATATGTGCGCAGGGCTTGGCCATCTACCCACGCTTGGGAAACGGCATCCACAGTTTGGTCACGGCTGAGGCCAAGAAGTTTGGATACAACAGCAGTGGAAGCGACCTTGACAAGGACGACGTGATCAAGACCGACTCTGTTGAAGGAGTTGAGGAGGGCGATGCCTCCCTGGATCTCGTGGGCCTTGATCATGGACTCCAGAATGTCGTGGACGGTGAGGGGTTGACCTTGGCGAGCTAGATGGTCAGCGACTGCAAGGATAGCACCGAGATTGTCAGACGGATGTCCCCCTGGCAAGGGCTTTGAGTGATGCGGCTCTTCAAAAAAGAGTAGAGCGACGTACATTCTGCCGCTAAGAAGCAGTCGTTGAAGTCGAGCCAACGGATGGTGGCACCAATGTTGAACGCTCCCCGAATGGGATCCAGCTGGTAGTTAGTTCCGGGCACGCGCGTCCCTACAACATGATGTCAGAAACCTCGAGCAATCCGCGACGCGAAGATGGGTACCATTCGGAACGATGGTCCCCTCAACAACCGGTCCCAACAGCTTCGTGCAATCAGGAAACCTCAAGGCCTCGAGACCACATCCGATAGTGTCGATGAGGCACAATCTGGCGGTCTCAAAGGCGAGGTCGGACTCAATGTTGTAGTTGTGGACATAGTCTGCGATGTCCTGGAGGACCTTGTCGGGCTCAGGACGCAGAGTGGACTCTCCTGCGTGTGCAGACATAGCTCGACGCTGGAAAGGAAGGAGAGTAGTTCCCCGGGAGGAGGTTACCGGAACGGAATTGCGGGGCGACGATGATGGAATGATAAGAGTTCGGAGACCTCCGCTTTGTTTCTTAGGGAAGACACGAGCAGCGGGTAGACCAGACCGGACAACTTTCTTCAACATGTCGAGGAGCGAAATAAACCGCGACGTGCCGATAAATTCAAAACCCTTCTTTAAGTATCTTCCCCGCATCAGAGTCGGCAGCCAACGGGTTTGTGGGGAACACGTGACCTCCGTCCTTTCCCTCCAAACGCGTCAAAGAAGACGCGGGTTTCTTGCTCAAGCACTCAATTATTACAGTATCCATCACAAGTCGTAATTCCGAATCCAAGAATCCAATAAAACAAACATATACAAGAATACACCTTCCATCTACTGCTTTCCACCCTTTCCAGGCTTTCCACCAGTGAACTTGCTAATATTGTCCATGATACCACGTTTCACGAACCCAGACAGCGTGTTCGAAACGACCGGAATGTTAGGAATGCCGGAGTTGACGAAGGCGGCGGCGGGCTGGGTGGCGGGATCGGTAGCAGGATCGGTAGCAGGATCGGTGACCGGGGGTGTAGCGGCAGCGTTCGGACCAGTCGCTGGAGTGCCACCTTGTACGAGGACACATTGTCTGAGGCGGTTCTGTAGATCAGCCAGCTCCGGTGGCGGGGTAGCAGTACAGGCAGCGTTCAAGTTATACAGAGCCTGGAGATCAGTGTTGGGGTCGACTACGACAACGCCAAGAACGACACATTGCTGAGAAAAAATGTGCAGAGATTAATAATATGAGGAAGGACAGCAAGAAAATGACATGCCGTGAGAGGCGCAGCTGTCGCGGTGAATGCACCGAGAAGGAGGGCGAGGGGAAGGATGGTGTTGATAGAAGGCATTGTGAATATAAATTCAAAAGAGTGTAGAGTAGTAATGAGAGTGAGTGAGATAGTATGAGGGAGAATTCTCGAGGTCCAAAAGGATAGGGAATTGCTGTGTTCTTAGCCAACCTTTATAGCTTTCAGGCATGTGGCTGACGAGGAGGCTGACATCCGCCCGCGGATGTCAGACAGACAAATGTCTCAGTTGTTTTCGCAATTTGCTCTGTTCTAAAACGGGAAGCGAATCCTTTTGTCGTGGTCGTGATTTGAGAACTGCATATATGCTAAATCTAATTGAATATTCGATCCAGCGAGTCTACCCAAACCGTATCTATAGCAGGGCATTCGTCTCCAGCAAAAGCACGATGCCTGGACAGCTCTTGTTGAGGGGCACGACCTGACGAAGACAGAAACAGGACGTACTATGAACGATCTCCGGGATACTCTGCTTCGTCACATCCACCTTCAGATCAGCACGTTCCGGTGCTTCGTAGACGTCATCAACACCAGTGAAGCCTTTGATCTCCCCTCCGCGTGCCTTGGCATAGATCCCTCTGCGGTCCGTCTTCTCACAGTGTTCCAGGGGTGTAGCAACATGGATCAGGAAGAAATTTCCACCTGCGCCACCAGTTTGCAGCACAATTTCCCTTGCAGCATTGCGCGATCGTTCATGAGGTGCTATTGGCGCAGCGATGACAGCAGCACCGGCCCTCGTAAGTTCGGCGGCGACAAACGCTATGCGTTTGGCATTCAAATGCCTATCTTCGGCAGAAAAACCAAGTTCTACAAAGGGGTCGATTAACACACGACATGGGCAACGTATGAAATAGCATGTGCCTGAAGACAGCTCTTGTCGAACGGTCTCCCCAAGAAGGAGGGAGACACTTCGACCGCCTTGTTGATTCAATGTAACTTGAAGCGCTTTCGCAATTGCATCCTTGCCTGAGTTATGAAGCCCAGTTAAGAAGAGGACGAAGCCTTGTTTATTGCGAGGAGGATAGCTTTCACGGAGGACTTTTACCACAGCACTGAAGCAGAAATTAAATGCGAAGCATAAGGAGACAATGAGTGAAACTTACTCATAGCTGAACCAGTCAGGAATGGGAGCACCAGTCTTGAGGCGCCTGCGAAGTTCCGTTCCAGATATGTCCAGAGTTTGGACGCCTTTTGGGACTTCGTCCGCAGGCTGATACTCATCCGTAGATGGAAGATAGGTCATTTGTTGAAAGGGAACCATATCTATTTGAAGTTCGTCATGGTATTTTGTGACAAGATGTTGAGCATCGTAAGGTCCATAGAAATCCTTTCCTTGCGAGTCCTTGCCGGGTCCAGCATGGTCTCTTCCAACAATGAAGTGTGTGGCACCGAAATTTTTACGAATAATGGCATGCCAGACAGCTTCACGAGGTCCCGCCATGCGCATCGCCTAAGCCAAGGTCAGGGATTGTCTTTCACACACAGGATATCAACTCACAAGTGGCAGAAGAGCAAGGTGACCCATTCCGTTGGGGTACTTTGCCATAATTGCTTCATACACGCGAACGCGAGTATAGTGGTCGACATCACCAGGCTTTGTCAAACCAACAACAGGATGTATGAGCACATTCTATTTGTAATTATGAGTAAGTTATGAAAAAAGCCAACGGAAAAACACTGACCGCTTGGCGTTGTCTCGCCGCTCGGACCGTCAGCTCACGATGAGCTCGATGCATAGGGTTGCGTGTCTGGAATGCAACTACCTTGCGCCACGCAAGTTTTTTAAAATGCGAACGCAACTCTGTAGGAGTGTCTGCAGAGCAAAGGTATTCAGATGTCGAAAGTCTTAAAAAGAAAAGCACGTACATCGTAATGCAACATAGTCAAAATGTATGGGTGCCTGTATGGCCTGAAGATTGCCGCCGATGTAAATGTCCTTTACATGATTGCGAAGGTAAGATACAGAGGGATGTGCAGGATCGTCAGCACCGAAGACATTGATTGCTTCTTTCACTCGATCCGGGGTATAGATGTCCTCAACTACAAGGTAGACGGTCAGGGATGGGAGAGCTGTAAGCATCGGTTTTGCGCTAACCCGTCAAAACGGCGAGGGCTTCATCGTCACGAGGGTCTCGCAGCGCGATGCGCGCTCCTGGCGTAATTGATAATCTGTCAATATCTTCCCGCGATACATCGAACGTGATAGGTATAGGGAAAAGAACCCCATCCGCCAATCGTAATGTCTCCACAACGCTAAGCACAGCGAGGTCTTAGTGTAGGAATGCTGTGAAAGGTTAAACCCCAACCTGTTATAATCTTTCTCGTTCATAAATCCCTCAAGGGGACTAAACCCACCATTTATAATCAGTTCCAAATCGCAAAGCTGACGCTGGCCATGTTGTCAACAGTAGTTCGTGGAAAACACGAGACTCGCCGGTTCTTACCTCTGTAAGGATTATATCAGGAAGGGTGTGCGACTCCTCCCTGAGCTCTACAGAAATCCTCTCGTCTCTGGCGACGAGGTTCTGGAAAACAATCAATCAGTGTTGAAATTGGGCTGTTGAGAGCAAGTTGAAAGTACACACCTTAAGAATGCCACCATGGGGAGCATTGGCCATTACGGAAGGAAAGGGTTATGGGGATAGTGCCGAGCAGCAGATGGTGATTTTTTATTGAAATATGAAAGCATCTGGAAGGTAATACTGCAAGAGGGATTACGTGCGAGACGATGGTCCAATATCACGCAATCGATTGAATCTTAAGCTCGGCGTCTACTGTACTTGGTAGCCCGCACCAACGTTGAACTGGTACAGACTTCGAACAGGACTTTGAGTAAGAACTCAGAACAGCGTAGAACCGGGAGAACCAGGGTACTGTGTATGTCACAATTGGAGTCTGAGGTATATATGATATGTACATACTCGTCTCACGAATATTAACCAATACAATCAAGTAAACGGACTTACATGCGTAGACATATTCCTCCTACTACGTACAAACGTCCATATCGTTCGTCATGATCCTGTTCCACTTCCAAGATCGAGGACGATGGGACTCAGAGATGAAGCTATCTTGATCTGGCCTTGAATAACGCCATCCCTAAATTTCGGTTGCTTACCCCACCCAACCCAGCCACGAACTCGATTGGGAGACTCCTGGTCACATTTATACGACCGGGATCGCCCTTTGCCAAGCGGATCGGCCGATGGAGGTATGGAAGGTTGTTGTACAGAAACCTTCTCGAGTTTGCTTTGTGCGCTATAAGTGCCTTCGAAGCTCTTGTCGACAACGACGACTGTCTTGCCGTCGTTATTCTGTACTGTGAGCTGTAGTGGGACGGGAGGCGTGGTAGCAGCGTGGGTGACTTGGATGTTCAATGGGCCGTTGAAAGTTTTCACGTCAGCGACGAATGTGTGAGGTTGTGAGGGATTGTGGGGAATGCGGGGTGACGCCGCAACGAGCTTAACACGTGCATCGATTGCACTAAGAGACGTATCAGGAAAAACTGCTGTCAAAGCAACGATTGCGCTTACCCGTCACCAGTGTCTAGCGTCAAATAAGTTGGTCCGAGTGATGCGGAGTCCCGTTCCAGTGTGATGTTAGCAATTATGTCGCTATGTGGTATATTTCAGTAAAGTAGACATACAAAGAACGTATAACTCACCCTTTGATGCCATCCAAGTTCAGTGATTCTCTAGCGTGATACTCTCCTATAATTGAACCATACGAATTCTTCACAGAAATCAAAGATGCCTTTACGGACTACGGGAAACGGGTCATTGGGAGTGCATGCTTCATAAAGAAGACTCTCACTTTCGCAACGACATCAAACCCAGCACCCTCGATGACGAGGTTGTCGAAGGTTGTATAGTTCTTCAAATCTCCAAAAGAATGCGAAAACCATGGAAGGTATGTAAAGAAGTTCAAGGGAGTGTTGGAAGATAGTGTCTTGGGTAGGAGGACCTGAATGTCCAACCCTAAGGAATCGGTTGGTTTCAGTCTTTTCGAGACCTGGGAAGATCGACATGAACAATGAGTTGTCGATACTTCTGCATTGCGAGGAGCTTACACCAATAAATAGGCCTCTGTCATTGCCAGATTCATCAAAACAAGTAATGGTATGATGAAGGAGTTCCTTTGTTGATGCAACAGCGTCGACGCGAAACACAGTCGCCAAAGCCGATGGATCCGGGTTTGTATCAACTGTCAAGCGTCCTAATGAGAGACTTGAGTTGGCCGGAGTTTGGGAGATGTTTGAGCGAATATAGAGAGAGCCCAAACAGTTGAGTGAGTGCGTGACTCTGAAGAAAATATTGCGGTTTGAGTGAGATTCAAAAGGTGAAGAGTGCAATACTTGCGTGGCACTATAGTTCGAATCGTCCTCCTCGATACGATCCCAATCACATTTCGCAGCGTCGCCGAGTACCCAAGGATTCGAATTCGAAAGACTTATGGACGCTCCGGGATCGTCGTCGCCATCCCATATTGGACCTTCTCCATACGTTGTGTCGTCCGCATCCTTACGTCTTTTCTGCACAGAGAGTCAGAGCTTCAAATACAAATTACCGTTGGAGACGTACCACGATGATGATTGGCACTCCAATCACGGCCGACAATATAACATAGATAGCCAAGGCATAAAGTATTGCGCGGCATAGCCTCGGGTCGACTCTCTTGCGCTGTACATTTTCCTTCAGAATAAGCTTCTGGTGGGCTTCCGACGTCTCGTAGTCGGGAAGAGGGGAGTTCGAGCGAGCTGCAGCTTTCTCCGGGAAACGCAGCGTGGGGCCACCGCCGAGAAAAGGGTCTCGAAGCTGCTTGGTACGCAGTTGATCCTCTACATCCAATATGATCATGGCTAGATTGGGAACGCGGAACTCAGGACCTTCGCAGGTAGCTCATGAAAGCGCAGAGATTCAGCTGCCCTCATCCGAATTGACGTCGGTGAGACAAATCTCAGGGTAGCTTACATATGTACACATCACGTGCATATCGTTCTGCTCAGTGGCCTTGCTGCTTGCAGTTGTACGCCTTAGTGTAAATTACATTGTCATTGCCTACGAGGACATCCTAGAGCTCTCCATGAGCGGGACTAGGCCCGCTCTCCTTTCCAGATGGTCTAAATATCGAAAGCAAAGCATTGAATCCATCATACAAATATCGCAGCAACCGTCCTAGGCATTTCGCTGTGCTTGTCTTGCAAACGCGAAATATGGATACGAGACGTGTCTGCGCTTCCTCGAATGTCTGAGGGCTGTCTCCAACCAACGGCGATGGACGCGACTGTAAGCGATATTGATTAAGATGCGCTATCTGACAATCCCAAAATAAATGATGTACATACTTTAGCAGCTTTCGTATGTTGCTCCGTTTTCGTTATCATCTCTTCCGAGTCAGTGGAGCTCATCTCTGACCACATTGCGCGGAATTTGTTCACAGAGTCTAAGCTTTCAATGAAGCGATAGAGAGTATTCATGAGCGCAACAACCTCCGAGCGTTGCAACAAATTTGCATTCGAGTAAGGGCTTGGTCGAGGTTCATTAAGCGTGGACAGCTCCGGGAGAAGGCAGACGACTTACTCAAGCGCCTTTTCGTCCATTTCAAACAGGATCTTCATCGCTGTAGCCAACCCTGTGGTCTGAACTTTGCCCCAGAGACGGCATTTATCACAACCCACGCAGTCCATGATGCGCGTCACGTTGCGGAAGTGGGTTTTGAACTCTTCTTTTAAAATCTGATAAGCAAAGAGTGTTAGAGAAACAAGTTATTTGGTTTGTTACAGGGAACAACAAACGTTGGCATTTTCTCCCCGGAAGAGGACAGTTTCGTCGAATTTACCGATATCTTGCGCGGTGCCAATTATTTTCAAAATCTTGTCCAACGTTTCCTGATCGTCCTCGTGGTTGCCGGTCGAGCAATAGTCATAAGCGGAGAGATATGGTCCCAAGCGAGATACTGCACGCAACAACAGGACAGCATTGAAATACATGTACTGTAACCTTTCTGGATGGGATGCTACTCTGTCGATGAAACATTCTAGATTCGGACCCTGTATACATACCTTAAAGAGACTCATTGACTGAAACTGTGAGAGCTTACCCACTGTCCGGTCGTTTGATTAAGGTATTCGAAGCAAAGATGTGTTGATATTGACGCGTGAAGGCCTATAAGTGTCGTCAAACCTGGACAAAAACCTGAAAACGAGCAACTAACCTGAAATCACCTTGTAATATACTCTTTTCTCCAGACAATGTTGACTGTGATCGATTCCGTCCTCGTCAAACACTTCAGACATAGAGTCTGGTAGAGAAACGGCGGCTGGGGACTTTCCACCCATGAGATTTAGCTCAGTAAGCCCAAAGCAGTTCTCCTCGTATATGGAGCGCCAAACTCGGTTTGCACCAAATCCAGAATATCCCGTATAACGTTCCGGAACAAGCCTGAGGTCGTAATAATCTCCATCTACTCAGAAGTACTGAGTGTTTAGCGACATGGCTTTGAAGTTGCAACTCACCAGTATTATCGTCCAGGAAACAGAAATCCGAGTCTCGATAATAGCATCCAGGTAATTGGTGACGCTGAGACATGTTAGGAAGGCTCCTGGCAATTCTAAGCTTGAAGCTACCTTTTCAATCGAGGACGACTCCAGTTTGCTCAAAGTTGCTGCTCTCCACTTTTCCGGAACATCACTCTGAATGTTAAATAGTCAGCAAAGTGAGGCGGCACACACTCCTGCTGCATACCTCATCTACCGTCGTGATAGCGCACCCTGGATCACTACATGATCCATCGTCAGGCCAGAATGGACATTCTCGATAGAGATCAACCTAAAAAGTTACATCATAAGTTTGACTACCTAAGATCGAGACAAAAATTTGAAACCTGGAAATATCTGAAGAAGGGAAGGTGCACAAGCTCGGAGAGATTGCTGTACAGTTCTTCAGTTACACCTTCGACGGTCTCGAAATCGCACATGGTGGTCTCTATTGGACCTGTAGGCTGTAGAGGATAAGAAAAGAAGAAAATAGAGAAAGTGATGTAATGTAGTCCCATACCTTGTAGTTCTTGCATTCCGAATGCTTTACGAGGTTATGCTCAAGGACGTCATGAATTCCTTTACGAAGCGAGGTGTCGGACAGAAGGGAGCTTGCTTGTGTGGTGAACAAGAGGGGCTCTAACAGTAAGGCAAGGATGCGCGCGGGTCGCATGGGTATGAAGAAGCGTCCTGTTGTAAGTTGATGCAATATAGTGCACGCACAGTATGTAGTGTGGATGGACGTTCCACGTCGCCAATTAACTCTGGCGATTTAAAGGAGAAATCGTTCTCACGTGGCCGAAGAATTGATCAGCCCGAAAGGACTCGGCTCGTAATCCAGACAGCTGCAGAATGACGAAGAACGATGGAGGCTCGAGCTGTTGTTCATCCATCGTTAACAAGGTTGATGGCTTTCGGTAGAAACGAGACCCCATGTAAACATTGGTGAACGTACAGTATCATACAAATTGAACGTTATACTTCTACTGTACATAATCTTCAAATTATCGGAAGCAATGTGCCACGTCAAAAGAAAGTCGCACGGTCAATGTATCTAAAGATGTTGAGAGTTTCGGGTAATTTCAAACGCTACTCAACTATCATCGCGACTGAGGATCCAGCAATCCCTCGTCGCACAGGTCTTTCCCGTCCAGGCTTATCGTTCTCCGGACACCCGCAATTCGAACATCATGGCTCTCTCCGCTGCCGACCTCCAGGTAAGTACGCGCTGCTTTTCCCCAGCTATGTTCCCATCTCACCCTCAATGTAGAAGAAGCACCAACTCGAAGGAGCACCCGACCCATTCCCTGCTTTGGCTGACCCATCTCCGAGGCCCAAAAGATCTCAAGGCCCTGATGTACCAGAGCTCGACACCGAGTCTCAGTCCGCATTTCCCGCACTTGCTTCAGCGACCCCGGTGGCCGCGAGTGCTAACAAGCCGGCCTGGGGTGCTGCAGCTGGCCCCCGTATCAAGCCCAATGTGGTCAAGGCCCCCGTCTTCGCGGACTCGTTCACCCTGTCTTCAATGGATCTTTCAAATGCGGGTAAAGACGGAAGGCCCGCTACGCTTGGGGAGATCATGAAACTGGTCATGGCAAAGTATAAGGTCAAGGTCGAGGCGTCTGCCAATCAGAAAGCTCGCCAGACTACGTTCCACATCAAGGCTGATACTCAGAAGGAACTCGACAAGGCTAAAAGGAGTCTTCTTGCACTTCTCAGCCCTGTGGTAAGGACTACATTGTCTTGCGCATGTGTTGGACTTTCAATGAGTATTATTAGATCACTTTGGTAATTCGAGCTCCCGCGTCCACCATTGCCGCGATCATTGGTCCCAAGGGTGAGGATAGGGCGGCTTATATGTTCATCTTGCTAACTTGTCATAGGTGCTACACTCAAACAGATTCGTGACCAAACCAGTGTACGAGTCGACATTCCTCCCAGGGATTCTCTTACTCTGCCAACCAGCAATGGCCACGCGAATGGATTTGCTTCTGGCAAGGCTACGCCTTCCGTCGACGAGGATGAGGAACCAACTGTTCCCGTCACGCTGACTGGGCCGCAACCCCTTGCGTACGAGGCACAGGCGCTTTTGAATCAGATCATCTCTTCCAAGACATCCAAGTCTACGCAGCGTGTTCGTGATATACCAGCGCATGTCCTGCCTTTTGTTATTGCGAGGAGGCCTACGTTCATAGCTGCAGCGGAAGGCGCAGACGTTAATCTTGCTCTTAATGCGCCCGCTCATGAGATCACTGTCAGTGGAGATCGTGAAGCTGTCGCTCGCGTCGTCGAGACAATCAAGGCTCATGTCGAAGGGATCAGTACTAGTCTTACCTCGCTCAAGATTGCTCTCCCTAAACGTCAACATCGCCTCCTGGTTGGCAAAGCTGTAGAGGAAATCATGGCTAAGAGCAGATGTGCTATCGTTGTTCCGAATCATGACGAGCCTAGTGAGGAGGTCACGGTATGGGGGCAAGGAACCGATTTGCCCTCTGGTTTGACGGCAGTTGTGGAACGAGCAAACTCTCAGTATATCCATGAGTTCCCTCTTCCGGGACCCATTGCAACCTCCAGGCAAATTTTGACATATATGATTCGAGTTCAGTTTGCCAAGACTCTCACCGCCGCCCATCCTGATGTTTCGATTTTCCTGCCGACTCCTGCTGCCATCGAGAAAGGCCAGACTCTCAATGTCGACCTTGTCGGTGAAAAGTCTGCTGTTGATGCTGTAGTGAGGAAAATATCAGAGCTTATTGGGAAACTTATTGGTGCTACTCGCGAGGTCTCGATTGATTGGCTTGTCCACCGTGTCATCACAGGCAAGAGTGCTAAGAAGTTAGTTGTTTCTCTAGTACATCATCCTTTGAACCTTCACTAACCCTGTTCAATTAAAGGTTGAAGCAATTCCACGATTTACACAATGTTCAAGTTTTCTTCCCCAATGAATCTGAGGAGAAGTCGACAGTTGTTCTTGTCTATGATCCCGCATCTCCTTCCGCGTCCCCACTGCCAGACGAGAAGAAGAAACACCTTGATGACGTGGAAAAGGAGCTCTTGAAACTGGCAAAGGATGCTGCCGATGTCAAGAGTGAGAAGGTCCCGGTTGAAGCGCGTTGGCATGAGGCTGTGGTTGGTCATGGTGGAACTACATTGAATGCGTGAGTCATCGTTTGTAGCATCTACAACCATGGCTGATTTTATTTGTCCTCAGTCTCATTGGCGAGGATAAAACACTTTCGATCAAAGTTGGGGTCGAGGCCGGTGATCCCACCACGGAAGATATCATTCTTGTCCGTGGCGCGAGCGCTGATGTTGATAAGGCTGTCAAAGAAATCCTCAAGATCATAGAAAGTGCCAAAAATGACGAAATTGTGAATAGCTATGTGAGTACTATGTTGTTTCTCGCGTTAATTCTCCCAAGTTTAATTTGTCACGGCAGTCGACTGAATTTGACATTGACAAAGAGTTTGTTGGCCGCATCGTTGGTGCACATGGTGCTGGCGTGAACAAACTTCGTGATCAGCTCGGTGTTAAGGTCGATCTCTCTGACGACACTGACGAAAGAGAGAATGGGCCTGGAAAGAAAAAGAAAGTCGTTCATCAAAAGACCAAGGTCAATGTACGTCTCTTGCGGCTTAGATATCTTTTCTTCAGCTGAGTTCTGTACAGATTACTGGACGTCAGGAGAATGTTGAAGAGGCGAAGAGGCGAATCTTGAGCCAGCTGGAACGACTCGTGAGTAGCTTACTTTGTTCAAGATGATTTGGTAACTCATTAATATGTTAAGGCGGATGAAACTTCCGAAATTCTCAAGATTCCTGCCCAATACCATTCTTCTCTCATCGGCCAGAGCGGTAAATATGCCATTCGGCTGGAAGAAAAATACTCGGTCAAGATCACGTTCCCCCGCCAGTCGGCTGAAAATGGAGAGGGTAAAACAAGGGAGCAGCTCAAGGCTGATGAGGTGCTCATCAAGGGTGGCAAGAAAGGTGTGGCTGGTGCTAAGTCTGAGCTATTGGATGTGAGCCGTTGGCAATCATGCGTTCTTGTCATTTGCTAATATTTTAACCAATCGTAGGCTGTCGAATTCGAGAAGGAGTCTAACAACATTTCGAAATTCACTGTTCCCACTCGTTCGGTCGCTAGGATTCTCGGCAAGGGCGGTGTATCAGTCAACGAAATAAAGGACTCTACGGATGCACAGATTGATGTTGAGCGAGCTCCTGAGGATGGTGGATCTGTTACCAACATCACTGTTCGCGGCACTAAGAAAGCTGTTGCTGCGGCCAAGGCGGCCATCCTGGCCATCGCTGACCAGGTTACTGAAGAGATTACTCTTTCGGTGGTAGTTGAGAGTAAATTCCACCGTACCTTGATTGGTGCTGGTGGCCAAGGCCTTAAGGAACTTGTATCGCGCTGTGGTGGCCCTTCTGATCCTAAACTTCAGGCGGGTCTTATTCGATTGTGAGCCGTTGTCCAAACTTGTGCATACCCCTTGAGCTGAGGATTGTTGTGCTTTACAGCCCTCGTCAAGGGGAATCCTCGGATGAAGTCAAGCTTCGCGGGGAACCCAAGTTGGTTAACAAGCTAAAAATGGAGCTTGAGAAGCTCGTGGCCACTCTCCGTGACCGCGTCGTCCTGGCTGTTGAGATTCCCGCGGTTCAGCACCGTGCCCTAATCGGCCGAGGAGGACAACACCTGAATGATCTTCAGAACAAGCACAATGTTCAGATCCAGTTCCCCGGTTCTCGTTCTTATCATCAAGTTGGCGAGCCCGAAAACATCGGGGACCTTGTAGATGTGGATCCAGCTAACATTGTCAAGGTGTCTGGTTCTCGTGCGGCCTGTGAATTGACTATCGAGGAACTAAAGGTGAATTACCTGCTGTCGTCCTGAAACGGCTTGAAAATAACAAAAACAGGGCCAGATTAAACCTGCGACATCCGAGGGCATCAGTGCAACCGTCACAGTTCCATTGAAATATCATCACGCTGTCTCACAGCAGGGCAATTTCTTCCGCACCCTGCGCTCCTTCGGCGTCGCCGTTGACCAGTCTCAGCACCCTTCGAGATCTGCTGTGCCTTCGAGTCCGGCAACAAACGAAGTATCTTCCCCTCGCATCGACGAAGCAGAAGACGAGTCAGCGGCGATCGAAATTCAATGGAAAGTTGTTCCGAATTACCAAGACGCAGAGGATGGAGATTCAACTTGGACGCTCAAGGCTCGAGACCAGCCTGGTCTCGAGCGTGCTCAAAACCTCATCCAGGAGGCAGTCGAGCATGCGCGTTGCATGTCCCACGTTGGTTTCCTCACCTTACCAGACCGATCCGTGTTCCCTAGGATAGTAGGCTCAAAAGGCTCCAACGTGGCACGTCTTCGCAACGAGACCGGAGCTGACATCACTGTTAGCAGGGAAAACAGCACCATTATTATCATAGGTGAGTCATTCCCAGTTTTCTTTTTGTTTGATTGCTAATACATACTTCGAAATTCAAAGGATCGGAGCCTAATATTCTGGCCGCTAAAGAGGCCATAGTGAAGATGGCCTCCAACTCGGGTCGTCCTCAGCGTCGCCACTACGATTAGACACGCTGCCTTGCAGTAGTCCAAGCAATACGCTCTGTCATCTATATACATCAGATCTAGTCAATCACACCTCGTTTGTAAAATTGGTTTATAGCCGACCGATAACTGTGCTTGGACAAGAATTGAAAGCCTTGGAGCAAAAACATCACGAAATCAATTCAAGTGCAAAACTGCTCTACTACAGTAAAACTGAATAACTAGATCATACAAAAACACTCCTTACTTTTCCATATCAATCAACATATTGTCAATGTCGTCATCAATCGGAAAACCATCTACATCGCCATTCATCGGTTCGCCATCCACATCGTCGACAAGTGGAACCCCATCCAAGTCATCGTCCAAAGGCTTGCCATCAACGTCATCGTTCAATGGTATTCCGTCTACATCATCCACTGGTTCCCCGTCTAGATCATCTACGGCTTCGCCGTCAAGGTCACTGGCAACATCCATGGGTTCGCCATCATCAGATTGCGAACGACTTGCGCACTCTGCGCCCGTAGAGTCCGCGGCAAGTTGAAAGGAACTCGCTTTGAAGCGCGAGATGAACGGTTCATGATTCTTTGGTTCAATTTGAGGGGCTTCGTCCACCTTCGACGACGACACATCCTTCACTACCCCATCCAGACGTTGCCTCAACTCTGTGGTAAAATCGGGTGGGAATACAATCCAATCTTCCCAGATGTCCACAACGGCGGTAATTTGTTTTTTGAAAGTCTCCGCTGTGATTCTGCCAGGGAATGAATGGTAGATATTCGCCAGATGATCGAACACGATCCCAAGTCGAGATTGAAATTCGAGGCGGAACTTCCAGGCACTTGGGACAGAAGCAGCGGAGTTGTGGAGGATGTCACAAATCAGATGCAGGCGGGCTACTTTGCGGGGAACAGCCGTTCCATCTACAAGAAGCGATGCAACGATAATGTCCGCAACCTGGGATGATGTTTAGCGACACGATCAACAACATAGGAATTGTCGTATACTTCATGGGCGGCTTCAGCATGCTCGAGGCTAAAAGCCATGCATCGAGCTATTTCGCCTCTTTTGCCGGACAATGCACGCAGCATAGATTCGAATCTTCGACGTGCCAACCTGCCGAGCGTCGTCTTGCGAACTCTTTCTCGTTCTGATTCCTCGGCGGAATCGGTGGAGTAGACTGAATTGTAACCCTGGCATAACGCGGGTAAGTCAATGCATCAATGAAATGTTCAAAATACTTGCCTCGTCATCAAACTCAGGCTCAAGGGAGTCTTTTGATTCGACAAGACCGCGATAATATGCATGACGGCGATGCTAGGCCCTTATGAATACATCGCGAAAGGTTGAAATTTTTTTTTGACTTACATCTTTATGAAGAAACGCGTACTTGGGATTGCTTTGCTCCCTCTCACGTAGGGTCTCCTCATAAGCAGTATCATGACCTTTCACCTCGGCTGCCACAGCACGAATGAAGGTATCAGTCACGACCTCCTCTTCCATGTGCCCGTGATTTTTGGGACTCCGCGAGTAACGTCGACGCGGAGAACGAGTGTGAAGCGATCTGCTGGGTGACCTTCGACGTTGCGGTGAACGAGAGAGGCCTCTGTTCCACGATGAGCTCCGAGAACGTTTCCTATAATTGCGGGCTGGTGAATGTGAAGGACGCCTGTCTCTTGAATGACTCCGGCTTCGGCTGGGGCTCCCACTGTTTCTGATTCTGCTTGCTCCAGGAACTACTACAAACTGCGTCAAACGTCAGTTCATCATAGAGGACGAATTTCGCCCACCATAAAGCGGTTTTGCCGCTATAGGTACAGCCTTGCTCCACCCAACACGCAAAATGGACCCTCCCCAATCAAAGCCGTCAAATTCACGAAGTGCACGTTCAGCATCCTTCCGCTTCATGAATGAAACGAAGCCACTAAGGCCAGCATTTTTTGTCCTGCGTGAAGCGGTCATGTCCGCTCCCGGTCCGACTGTCCCGTCAGTGCGAGGCCACATTACCTTGACCTATAGAATTATTTAATACAGAGTGCAAGAAATTCACGAAACATTTATACCGAACCAACAGGCCCAGCCCTTGCAAAGAACTGTCCAAGAGTTTGTTCTGTGACATGAGGCGGGAGGTTCGCAACAAAAACATTGGACGTCTACCAAACTAGTTCGTTAATCACGAACTTCGGTTCAGGCTTGGACGTACCTGGGGATCGCCTCTGTCTTTGCTACCACTCTGGCCATCATATGCTACAATGGGCTAGGTCAATGTATGTTTTGTCAAAACAAGCGGACTTACCAGCCAACGCAGTCACCGACCGACCATGTCCTTGTGCTAGAAGCACAAATTAGCGCCGGTCTAGTCAATATAGGATGTATCGCACCATGACGAGAATATCTTGCTTCGCGCTCAGCTTGATCCCTGACGCATTGTCAATTGGACATGTCCATTCCCAGAAACAACAGACTCACTTCTTGATTTCTTCAAGGAAGGCATCCATGGCTCGCTTCCCTTTGGGCTTGGGTGCAGTAGTGGAAGGCGGGGAGGGCGACTAGATATGAAGGGGTGAGCTATATGGTAGGTACAATAGACTTCTATACCGCACGCGATGTAAAGCTGGCCCCATATTTTGATGCTCATGGCCGGTTTTGTCGAGCGGGGTGTACGCCGTCCTCGATTCTGTCGACGATTTGACAAAATTCACCCCGCTCTTCTTTGTTCCTACGTCTTCACCTTCAAATGCATCAATGAATTCGGCGTAGGCCTTAGCAGCACTAGCTTCCTCCTCCCGTTTCTTCGCCTCTGCAGCCTCCTGTTCCCGTTCCCTGCGAGACTTGCGTACCTTTCCAGCAGTGTATTGGGACAACTTGGCGTCATCGACCGGCTTTTGCTAGTTTAGGGGAGCGGTTGGTAAGTGTCAAGATGAGAGGGGGGAAGTTCATCCGTCGCACTGGGAACGCAGATTCTTCTTCGTCGTTGTCGAAGAAGGCCGCCAGCCTAGATTTAGTTTTATCCATTCCCTTCGTGTAAAGTTATATACGTCGCAGACTGTTGTAAGCAAAGGACCTAGTAAGTCTTCGTCGACGGTGTAGGCTGTAGCCTGCTAAGTGCAGTGCTGAGTGTTCTGTAAGCGCTAAGCCACTAACCACAGAGTTTCCCACGGTTTATTGCATCAGGTACTCAAGTGTCAAGCTCAGATCTTCATAAGAGGCAAGTAGCCCAGTAAAGCAAGAGCAAAGAGCATCAATAATGAGGGTGTGTGTAACTCAAGGTACAACAAGGTATATGATGATAGATATAGTCAGCAAGATCAAATTCCTCACATCATCATACTCCCAAGTCCACCCTGAATATACGCCATAGGCTTCATCGCTGGATGAGGCACAGCGTCATACTGAAAGTACTGCTGAGTCCCAGCAGAGTCTATCCGAATCTGGGATTTCGAGTATGATGATGTTATCTACGGAGGAGAATAGATGACGGCTCACAAAAGCCCCCTTGTTCCCCGCCTGATCAACGTAATTCGGTGCCGAGAACACCTACAGAAAATATACGAATGATATGCTGAGATTCGTGAACCACTCGAAGCACTTACAGTAGTACAAAGTCCATCATGTTCGACTTGATAGCCATCTAACAAGTTGTGCGGCTGATTTTAGCGCACTAATGGAAATAAGACTCGAACTAGTTTTCCTTACCTTGCCGTACTTCATGACTCCGGATGATACCCGAAACACCATTCAAAGTGCACCAGCGTTTCGTTACATCTGGTCCAAATGCAATGCCAACTCCCTAAAATATTATGAGATGAAACTCAAGAAATTTGTCAGTAAGTCACCCACTCGTTTGCTTGGGCCACGACCAGGCGCATCTTGAGGGTCCGTCCAAAGTAACTGCATTCGGCACCATTTCAGTATGCGGAGTGCCATGGGCAGAAGAGAAATCATATCACCTCGCCTGATAGGGTTCAAAAATAATAGGAGGTTAGATGATCACAGGTGGAAAGTAATGGTTGTACTGACACATAAGGCCTTCCTGACCAGGTTGCCGGCCTATACGATCGATCTTCCTGATATCCTCGAGCGTGACTTGGTCTTTACTAAATAGTCCACCGTGTACGACGAAGTAGCGCTTTAAGCCTTGTGGTGAAAGGATAAGATCTGATTTTCCTTTCAGCACCGGTGATTTGGTCGCGCTCAAGAGAGTCGCCAAAGGTACTGCAACGTATTGGATGTCAATAAAGTGGTCATTTCTGGTCAAGACCACGAGGAACTCACATGTTGTGAAAGTGTAAGCGAAAAGCTAATGATGTTAGAAGACTGTCGAACACTATAGATAAAGGTATACCTTGTAGGACTGCTCTCCGTGCTTGTGCTTGGCCTCGCCTTCGAAACCGTATGTCCGATTCATATCTTTCGCTTCATGATTACCTCTATTAATGAACATATAGTTTGGGTAGAGCCCTATAATATAATCATTGAAAGTTTGCATGAATAATACACATCGATTTTCTCAAACTCACATTTAAATGCAAAGGCAGTCAAAATGACTTCGATAGACCATGATCCCCGGTCCACAAGATCGCCGTTCATTAATAAATAATGCTTTTTATTAGGTTCACCTGTTAACGAAAAGAGGTGCAGCATATCGTAGAATTGACCTGTTGCGTGAACATGATTTACTTCTTTACGACCCTCTGCAAAATGATATCAAACTCACCATGAACATCGCCGATCACATCGCATGTAACACCTTCCTCCAGATCGACGTTAACCAAAGTATTGCTCTTCGAGAAATGCTCGTGTGCCCCAAGGACAATTTCCCAAACGTATCGTTTCGGTAGTGTTTTTCCATCCTTAAACCATTGAATCATTGCCTTGATAAATTCGTATGTGATCTTATATTTTCCATCCTCGAGAACAAGCTGTGGCCCAGCATATGTCTTATCCAAATCACAACCACCTAGGATAATTCACGCGAGCTTCACACATGAACATAGATATTTATAACACAGGAACGGCTGACCTTCTGCTATTATCTCGTAGCATCTATCAACGGGGTTTTTCTCCCCCTCCACTTCTATTGCCTGATAATTTTCCCAGTGGTGAGCACTTCTGAACATGGTATAAGTACTACTGACCTTCTCAAACTCTATTTTTCGTATGAGTTTTTGCGTGGAAACCATCTGGGCTCGTATGGTCTCATTTTTGGGCTCGAGGGCCAAAATTTTACGGAAGTCCGAAACGGCCGATTGGGGCTTGAGTATCTGCATATAACATGTCGCTCGGCTGAGCAAGAAATATGTCGAAATATGTCAATGAGACTCAATGTAAAGACATAAGCGGTTTTGTACCGATAGTACGCTTTCACATAACGTGGATCGAGCTGGATCGCATGGGCTGTTATTGGAGTGTCAAACATAAGTTCTTCGTTCGAAAAGAGGCGGCACTGACTGGCGTCCGTGAGCGCATACCCATACTCCTCCAGCTTCATTCTCGCATAAGCCCTGTTACACCACAGCGTCGGCTCGTTCGGGTTCTTCTCTATGGCCTTGGAATACAAGTGCGCAGCGGTAGGAAAATCATGGCCTGAAGTGGAAAGCGTGAATGGGATCGTGTGACGAGTCGCAGATGAAGATTCATGACGATTAGCTGCCATGTAGGCCGGAGAAGTCTATGTCACTGACTGGTAAAAGCTTTATTGGCTAGTTCCTTCAGCCGTGCCGCCTCAGCTCTATCTTCATCTGACACTGAAACCGCATCGAGAGTCAAGTTTTTGAGTTCTGGAGATGGAACCGATGACGGTAATGTGGACGACAAACTAGTTGGCGAGGAGGAAGGTGACGAAGACGAAGCGTCACTCATAGTGCCAAGGTAAGCAGCTTTCGAGGAGATTTTACTACTAGTACAAGCGGAAAGGAAATGCCAGTGGCGTCGTAACGGTACAAATATTCCTTCACACGATTGATCGATCACGATCAGCACTTGCTGGAAATTGGGAAACGACATCAGATTCACTAGATCTAACCTTGCTACTTATGTTATTCATACCCTGCGTCGCAATCAGTAACTTTGTAGACCACATCGAAGGTGTATCAAGACATAGATTGGTTCTGTGTATGGCACATTTAAAATTGGTATTGACATGGCACAGAACGATGTGGATATGAGTATCGAATGTCTCGAACATAGGATCTCACCGCTGAACGACAATCTTATCGTATCGGGGTGGTGCAATAGTAACAAAAAAAGAAATAGTATTGTTAGATTGGGTATAATGGCGATTTGCCTCGGGCAAAAAATTAGAGCAATCAATACTCTCGATATATGGATGGATCCATGGCGGTGTTGGTTAAATGATTGGCGTGCTGTTAATGTGGTGATGTAAAATATGGAAACCAGTCTCATTCAATCCGCGTGGTATACGGCTTTAATTGCAAACGTCAAGATTGAAGAATTTGCCGAGACGCAAGGTTTGAGAATAAGCGTCGATGTTCTGAAGCCAACCGTTCAGGAATTGATGCAAACTAGAGAGAAAGATGGAGGTATGTCAGAGGCAAATCGCAAAAACTAAATAAGGTAACTCACTAATCCAAGTTGTTCTGGCATTTGCAGCATGGTGTCTTTGCAGCAGCGGTGGCCTTTTCCTGTGAGACAACAGCATTTGTGTCAAGAAAATGAGAATATAGTGATGAAAGCATACATACATAAGTCATGTCTTCAGGCCAGCCATTGTATCCAGCTATGCTCACGAGCAAATTACCACCATTTCTGTTGAGCGTATCTGCAAAATACTTGGCGCCAGTGCGAACATTGAAGTCCTGTACGGTTTCAGCATGAGTGGGCAACATCAGAACAGTCTCCGATACGAACAGGATCGCGGCAATTGCCTCCAGGTGCGCCTCCACATTTGTCCTTTGTAATCTGCATAAGACCTTGTTCGCCTCCACCTCCAACAGTGTTCGGGTTGCAAGAGCTCTCCTGCATGGCAAAGGCGGCCAATATGATGGGTGGGAGACCATGTTGTGCGCCATATTTCTCGAAAAGATGGACAAATTGGGTGCAGGCCAGGTAGGGACCCTTACCCGAGTTGATAGCACTCGAGAGGGAAACGAATTTGACATCAGAGACCTTGACAAAAGGAGGCTTCCAACCGCCATCGGTGATTCCACAGTTCAACCAATCGATGCTTCCGTTGGGACCACTGGTAGTAGTGGTTTTTCCTGAAAAAAAGACATGAGAGAAAGACCATGTCGATGACGATAATGAATTTACTGGTCGCTCCAATATTACCACAACTGGACTTGACATTGAGGAGACCGCCGTTGTCAAAGGACTGGGGAGCCGGTGCCTGAGGCTTTGTAGAAGCCGTAGGCTTGATACTTGTGGGCTTGGGCTTCGACGACGTGGTGGTTAGAGTGTCTACTGCCGCCTGTGTGTCATATCTTCAGGGAACAAACATGAGATGATAGGAATTTCCACTAACACCGTTATTAACGGTTGTAGGACGAGCCTTACATCGCTTCCTTTTGACGGACTTGCTAACGAGTGTGGGCGAGCGATGCGAGATCCGGGCGTGACGAGAAATCAATGCTCGACCATCGTGAGGGTTGCTGGCGTTAACCGCCAGAGCAGTGGCGAGAACAGCCAGAATAGTAGAGACAACCTTCATAACGATGGAACTAAAGGAATGGAAGAGGAAGAGACTTGGTGGAAGAGAGAAGGATGAAAAGCATGTCGGCTCCAAGTGTCCGTCCAATGCAGACCAGTCACATGTGACTGGTCGACCGCATCACACTTGGCGGCCGCTTGTCATTGTTGGTGTCGATGTGTACTGGTACAAACTCGCGGTCCAGACGACTGCACACAGAATACTAGTATCGCACAGAAGTCCAGGAATCTGTCCTGTACTGACGATAAACTAATTTCAGCGCCAATGTTCAAGGGGCTCAGTCCTTTTGTAGCATAAGTCGGAGTTGGTCGTAACCAAGACCCAAGAACCCAAGGCTCTGGTAAATGAGCTTCAATATAGGAGATGATGAGTCTGTCAAACGGGTCCTGTTGTGCTCCAAAGTCACGATGACTTGTGGCGTTCCATGACTGGGATTTGGACTTGAAGCTCGGGAGGTTTAGCTGAATTGAGTCAGCAAGACAGCTGTGATCCCCGTGTGATTCACGAAGGGAGAGGCTGTGAGTCATGTGGCGCCAGATATTGTTGACGTGTGTTAGAGCTGGAGGACGCCCGACTGACTCGCCCGCCCTCTGAGTGATAAAACTGAACACAGCTCCCGACATACCTGAACAACTAGCATCTCAACGCTCTACTCGCTTTTGAACCAGCTCAAAGCACCAAACCAAGTCCTCTCGTTGTTGCTGACGAAAAGACTTTGCATCGGATAGTCCAAGTCATCGACTTGGCCGTCCGACTCTGACCTAACCAGTCGCAATGTATTCGATGTCCAGACCCCGATTTGCCCACCCGTCTCTCCACCTCGCCTTTATAGCCTCACCAAAGCTCTCCATTTCCGTCCCAATTTCTGGCTTTATTTACACTACTATCATCTTCAATGCCCCGAAATCCACGTAATCTCGCTGCCCTGGCCATCCATCTACACTAGCCTCCCCTCTATCAGCTCTTTATATCTCGCTTTCATTCAGCACCACTCAGTCCCCAGAATTCGGCTCATGCACGCTCTCCATTCACTTGCCCACCGGGCACCTCCAGCTACTCGAACTCGTGTACGCTGGCAACCATATACATGTATTCCACCGTCCTGCTCTTCAATTTCCTCTCGATCACCTCCGGCTTCATTTCTCAATACCCCTGCTGCATCTGTAACAATATCCTCCCCGACTGCCAACCCCACCTCTGACGTTGATCGTATCCGCCATATGTTTCCCTCTTCCAATCCCCAAATAAAGGAAAATCCTTCAAGGGACACTGCTCGAAATAAACATGCCCTCGGCTTAGTGGGTGAGTAGTTGGTTTAACTTCGTCCTTGCTGCCCATCGTCTGCTGATCAACCCGCTTCTCTCTAGATCAAGCTGTCAAATCCCTCTGTGAAATATGGCGTCCTCAAGACATCCCCCCTGTTTTTGTGTCAGCACGTGCAATGGTCACCGTAGGCGCCGTCTACGAGCCCAGTGTCACAGCTGATCATAAAGCTTCCGAAAGACAATGTCTTCGGAACACCCAGCTTCCGTCCCTTACTTCTCCATCGACTCAAATCCCATCACCATCCACTATATCGAATTCACCTCCTCCCACACCTGCCCAGCCTCTCTCCGTATCAGAACAAGACCTCGACACGTTGTCTCGAAGCAACCTCGTGCCTATCAAAGGCTTTGTTCACGAGGTCCTGCGGCGCTCGCGCACTTCGGGCTGTGTCCTTCAGACAGCGTTATGCTATCTGGAGGCCATAAGGTCGAAGGTACCCGAGCTTGTCTGCATCGAGCAATCGGGCAATGGCATCAAAGGCGAGCTGGAATCGGCTGACCGTATATCGGTTGCTACCGACGCTGAACTCGCTCAGGAAACAGAATTTACCATCTGCCTTGACTCTATCATTAATACCAACCAACGCGACGACGAAGGCCTTACGGATACTGTGCGAATATACGACAACAGGACAAATCCTGATCAGAACTCCCACAATTTCTTCCAACGCGAAGGATCGTCCTCCCAGCAACAACAGATTACTAAGAAAGTGAAAGATGCCGTCAATCTTTCCCCATCTCCGCCAGTCCCATTGCCCCTTCCGTCACCCCTCCTCTGCCCTCGTCGAGCATTCCTCGCATCGTTAATTCTTGCATCCAAGTTCACTCAAGACAAGTGCTACTCGAACCGTGCCTGGGCGAAACTATCAGGTCTTCCTCCCCGCGAAATTGGACGCTGCGAACGTGCACTCGGCGAAGCCTTAGAATGGCGTCTTTGGGTTGGAAAACAACCCACGATGACGACTGCGGTATCTTCTTCGCCGACCGTCACTTCGGTATCCAGACCAGTGGTCAGATCCCAAAGTGAGGCATGCCTTCGTTTGCCGACATCCAACCGAACTCCGTTTCTTGTGCGGTGCGAGAAAACTGAGCCTATGGTGGCTTCATCTTCCAGGAGCTCTGGTCTTCGACGTTCTGCCACTCTTCCGGCTGAGGTGTATGCAGCCTCAATCGTAACGTCCACCTCCCGTGACAGTGTTCCGTGGAGAGTTCCTATTGATGATGCATTGTCCAACGTTCAAGATGATAGAATGCAATCCCCGGACCAGCTTACGCCCACATGCACTTATGCAGTCAAGGCAAATATCTTGAGTTCAATCTCTTCAATCTATCATTAATTCTTTTTTTCCCCTTAGCCTATGGATATGACCTCCTCGCCGTCGATGGTCTCGATCAGTCCCGAGAAACTTAGCCAGAGTCCCAGACCTCGGACACCTGGCCTTAGTTACTCTCCCTCGTCGACCGAGTCGTCGTCCGGAGACCGTACGGTACAGATGTCTACTTTTCTGGATGACTCGATGGCGCCATTTTCTGTCGGCAACTCGGGTATTAACAACACCGAATACTGGCCGTGGCTGGAAGGTTCCGATATCGCCTCATCGTCCGTATCATCGAAGTCCCCTTCCGCACCCTTTCACAGTGAAAGTACCAGCAAACGTGAAGTTGTCTTGGAACACTTTGGTGCAGCAGCCACTCTGTCCGGATTTAGTACATCGGCAATGCAGCACTTCCTTACTCCTGACATTCATGGGAATTCTTGGGTTACAGATCATGGTATATCTATGTACTAGTTACTTGTGTGACTGGTACGTCAATGTTGCTTTTGTTTTGATATAGGTCATAGATCAATGAAGGGCATATCTCGTCCTCTATTCTCCCTTTCTCCCCCCTGCCTCGTCCGTGCAGAGGTTCATTCTCTTCTTTATGTCTCCCGTCTTGTTTCCCTCTATCTTTCTGTTCGACTGTATTTACCTGTAAAGATGCATGGATCCGTAGCATCTGGACTTTCCCAAAGTCTTTACTCTTAGCGTGTCGCGTGTACGTAACATGTTCTTTTATCTCATGCTCCTTGGTCTATAACACGTACAACCCATTCATCCATGTATCACGCACATTATTTTATCCCTTCTTCGCCCTCGAGACATGATCGCTGGTAGCAAGATATGGTGGTGCTCTATGCTTCCCGCTCTCGTGATGATGTTTATACTTGTACTTCACGGTTACAGAATTATACCCAATAGAATTTCCCGGTCAGGGCTAAAACTCAGACGGTCATACAATAATAACGTCCTAATGTTACAATTTACATGTAAGTACATGCATACTACATAATTTCTTGAATGTTTCCCGTTTCTCCTTTACTCGTTGAAAAAGTCCAGAGGCGTATCGGCTGTCTGGATGGCACGCCAAACGGAGGGTTCTCCTTCCTTATGGCGTTCGTCCGTGAAAAGAGAATGAAAGATAACGTCTTCTGCACCCTGTGAAGCCCTTATGAGTACTTCGAAGACCGTGATAGCAGAATGGCACTCACTCTGTTTGGTGGATCATGAATTCTGGAGGAGTTGGGCAAGGAATTCAGTGATGTTCTACTCTACAGCACAGCTGGAAAATATTCACCTGACGTGGATAAAACCTTCGCCTTCGTCGTCCTTGATCGCAGGAATCCTGATCTTCCCAAGGATCACTGTTCCGTATGCAGTCGTCCCACTGCGAACCTGAATTCCAAACCGTCAGTATCAATCGAGCAGATCAGTCGATTCAATGACTGACCTCCACCAGGTCTTTCTTAATATCAAACGTCGTCAGGGCTTCATTCGATAGGCCAGCAGCCCTGGACCACATCTTGGGCTCATGCTTGTCCCAGTGATGTCGCGATTTAATTATTTCCTTCTTGATAGTTGGAAGGATAATGGTGAATGCTTCGATCGCGTTCTCGTGGGGCGCATGAGGGGCATTTAAGGTGATTGTTTCGCTGGTGGCTGGAGATGTGAATGTGATGAGCGTACTTTGACTTGAGAGATGACTGAGGCTTACCCATGATAGTGTACTCTACTGTATGTCTTGCAATGCTGTCTGTGGAGGTGATTTTGTACGAGTTGATGCGGGCCGAGATGCAGAGTCTGGAATCTCAGCTGCACTTTACGTCATCTATTTTGCAGAACCGCGTCATTCTCTAAAAGACGTTCATGCATCAACGCTGGGGGAAGTTGTCCGCTTGGCCTTTGAATAATATCTGCTGATTGTCTTTATATTTCACGACGACGAGGCTGATGAAACGGATTCAATTTCCACCAGAACCACGAGCTTCCTTAAGCCGGTTACATGCAGTTTGGATATCCGAAATACAAGAATAGCTCCTGGACTATACTCTTCTCATACTATGTAGCGCACCATGGTGGTGTCCAGAACACTTGTATTCCCAACCCATGGGCCCCATGGGTTGGGGGAACACCTCCACAGGATATCACCGTGCGTGCATTTCTCTTAATCATGGTTTGATATCGATTCCAGCGGCATTGTCAACGGTTATTTTTGATACTGGGAGCGTTTCACTCGAATTCGCAAGTAAGCAAGCAATATCAATGACATTGTCTGAAATTGACCCTTGATAACAAGTACCTTGTGTGGGCTCGCTTGCTTTCACCAGATTCATTCGAAGAGCGCCACTTTTGTGAAAATGGTTACTAGTATCATGTTTGCAACGGGTGTTGGTGCGGATCCTGTAGTTGGTTCTAAGTTAACGCTCCGTAGTACAGTGTAGACGGTGACCGTCGGTGGCCTCAATGCCAACAACGACAGTCTATTCTTCATCGCAGACTCTCCTCCTATCTTGAACGCTGATCCATTCAGTGGGATCCAAGGTATGACATCCATCCACTGCCTTTGTACAGCTTTTCATTGTGATTCATAGGAACAGGTTCCACCAGGGGAAGTTTTTCGTGAGCCTCACCAACTAAGGCCTACCACGTAAGAGTTACTCGAGTGGGTCTGAACGTGGGATGTGTATGTAGCCTTCTGACCTTGTCCTTAACCCCAAATTTCATTTGTCATGCTGAACTTATAATCGGAGGAATCAACAACACGAAATTCAAGGGTCCATATTCTCATATATCAGGTTGAATTAGACTGACAGGTCTTTCTTAGGAAACCCGACATATGCGTCTCTCGCCGGGTCTTCCAGGGTCTTCCTCGACATGGCGGCTGGTGTTTCCCCGTTTTTCTGTTAACGGAAAGACTACTTCTGCTTTGGATAGTGGTTTTCGACAGTGGAACCAGCTATGTTTCGTTCTCGACTGCTATTACCGAGATGAGCATTCCTTCAACAAGTTAACCAAGTGAGAATGACATTCATGGTCAAAATCTTCCGTTCGTTTGTCTCGGTCAGGCCACATATTCATTGATATCTCCCAAATCCTACCGAACCTGGGACGTATGGAATTGCAGTCGAACATCTTCACTCAGGTCAGCAGTGATTGACATCACATCTCACCTTCGAAGCCGGAACTTCATTCAATCTCACGATCCCAAGCAAGTATGTAGCTCAATGTTGGAGCATTCGCAAACGACCTAATGCTCTGTCAGACTCTCATCAACGCTTTCGACGTTCTTGAGCTTGTCGGATTAAGCCTTCTCAGACAACACTTACTACAGCATCTAAGTAGGCAATAGGCGCCACTCGCCGCCTTGGATTTTCTTCTCTCTAGATCACGAACCGTTCGACAAGGAAATTCTTCGTGCGGATTAACCAGGAAAGGACGGATGGTGCATCGGCGATTGATGGAAAATCAGAAATGGCGTCTTTGTGATCAGCGTGTAAAAACCATCGTCAGCAATAGTCTGCCAAACCAGGTCAGACCGGCGTACGTGCGACAACCTGATTATGACCTCCCTGTCCTCAAGCTTGGGACATCGTGCCATACATATACTTATTTTGGGTCTGCGCGACGCCCCGATCACAAGTCTATCATAAGTATGTGCAAGTGTGATCTTTTTGATTAGTCTGCTTGTCGGAAAAGAAGTCCATCAGATGGAGGACGTACGGGTATCAAACTACGGTGCAACGATTTAAGGAATAACATTTTCAGCCAGCAGTGCACATGTCAGCGGCCATGGAAGTGGGGTCAAGGCCAAGGTCAGAGTATGATAGGAGAGAAAATTATCCTCTTTTAAGTAATATGAATGACTTTCGGATTACTTCATTTCTCCTTAGCCTACTCAGATCCATAATCTTTCATATGTGTAGCGGAGATCCTTTGACAACTATCGCGTTTACGGTACAGAACATTGGAAGACGAATGAGAAGATCAGCAATGTGCGAAGCCTCTTAGTAGTCTAGGTCTAAATAATCGTGTTGGATATTCGGCCCGATGGTGATCAGCAACTGTTGGGAGGCATGCGTCACCGAAACACCGCACAAGCCTGGTGCTGGCAACCAAGGCTTCAAGAGGCAAGCAAACCCCCGAGCTTTTATTGATATCGGGTATGTGTATCACTCGGGATGTGTGTGGTCACCAAGTTTCTGTCCTGTGGCGTGTATTGCTATTAGAATAGGCATGAGGTGATGTTGGGCTATATATAACTGAAAAAGCTCACGTATTCCGAGGAACCATTCCAGGACACGGGCTCGTGATTCAAAGGACGGAAACCAGTATGACGCGACGAATGTCCGTTGTGTGAATAAGAGTGTTCATAGCGAGATTGGCTGGAGTATGTCGTCTCAGGTATCATGTTCAAAACGTTCGGATTGCTGATTGGGTGGTGAGGATATCCAGCGGATGTTGGGCGATCATTATTGATACTGTTCAATAATTATTTCTAATGTTGATACGGAATTTGCAAGAACTCACGGTAAGCGACGTGCAGATTCCGGCTCACTAGGCATAGGGTGGAGCAAATACGGCTCATTGCTACAACAGAAACGTTTGAGTCAACATTTCGTGGATCTCAGAGGTCACTAACGCTAGTCGCCTCGACGAAGCGGGAACGAGGCCGATATCGCTGCTCGATCGTCTCGGAGGCGTGTGTTCTCGTGTTGGAGGGGTAGATGCTTCCGACAGGCCAGATGAGCCTGCTGTGGACGGCCTGCCATCCCCCGAGTCTTTCCGGACAACAGACTTTTTTCGGGTAGGAACACCCTCTGGCCACGTACACTGTGGTCCGATGTCAGTGCACTGCTCTGCCAGAGAATGGAGTTCTACTTGCGTCGCGTTGACCGTGCGTGCAGCGCATGCAGTTTGGCTTCGTCTCATCACACTGCGGTATCATATTAATGTGAATGCTGTCCGTGACGGGAAACGGTGGGATGCTGAACATACTTTGATTTTTTTGACCCGACACGTCAAGCACCCAGTCTTGCTGCGGGTATACTTGGGACGCTTGCGCTGTGTGGGCTCCGGCCGCGGTGGAGCAGATACGACATGGCCGTGGCTATGATTCAAGTGTGGAGGGGCGTAGTATTGTGAGTGGGCAGGGATATACTGGTTGGAAGTGCTGTATAGACGGATCAGTGAACAAGCGTCAGTGATGAAACAAGGAGGAACACCCACTAGGACATGTTGTCGGCCATAAAATCGACAAGACGGGGAAGACTCTGCTGTTGCCCGGTTCGCATATCATTTATAAAGGTTTGAAAGAAGCAAAGAAGCCCAAAATGAATCGTTGCACGCCAATGTTACGGGTCCTAATCAGCGTGGATCACCAGAAATCAGATCTAGGGTCGTGGTCCAGTGTGCACAGATCCTAGGAGTTCCAACATCTTCCATGTGTGGGGATTTTATGATTTTATTTGTCTCCTTTCACAGAGGCTTCTGGCATCTTTTTCCAGGTACGCCTCTAAAACAATTCCTCCGTCCTTCAAAAAAAACACCACAAACAGCATCCGTTGGTCAAAGGATGTACAAGCTCATCGCAGAAAACACTTCTGTTCTTTTTCGTCAAACTAGAAGCCAGTGCTTCCTTCAAAAACAGTTCTTGTTCGTGCTGGATTGATGCGTGCTCCCATTTTTGGCTACGTCGGGAACGCCGACTTGTTCCGATCACCGAGTATCGAAGCACCAATGTCAGCGTGAATCACACCATCCAGAAGGATGTTTTTGACTGTTCGTAAGACAATCACTATGCAGTCTCAGCGCTGTACACTGTTCAGCGAGCTGACCTTGGTCCGCCAGTCTCCACTCGTTTCCGTTGAAGAGCCAGGGCCATCCAGATAATAATACCATTATCTCCACCGCCGCGGTTCGGATTTTAGACTGCAGCTTCCTCCATGGATCCAATATGTCGCGGTACCCACAAGTTGATACCTGTATCAGAGCGACGGAGTTCTCAGGTTCCATATGTCAATAATAAAATGGCATCAGAAACCCCGCACCAGGAGGCCGAACATGTGGGAATCGTGCACAACTGAACGTGGATCACGCAGAAGCACTGGCCTCCTTAAATTGTACATAATATTGCCAGCGGTGCACATGCTTTCTTCTCAAGATATTTCTTGCACGATCAAGTACTCAACGCATCATAGTCCTGATTGAAGTGGGGTGTCCCGACCATTAGGACATGTCTTCGAAACAAACTCATAGCGACCTCACTGTCGAACTCAAAGTGCAAGACGTTCCGAGTAATCTAACACTGTTAACGCACTGGACCAGAGGAATTTTGATCAGTCTGGGAAGCCGAGGGGTGGGGTGAAGGTCCTGTGTTGTCTCTGTCAAATTGCATATTCTCGTACGTAAAATAATAATACACTGTTGGAAAAGTTCAAACGTTCTGATTCCATCATGCACGCGGACCTAGAACTATGAAAACTCAAGGATAGAGGGTAGAAGAATGTTCCACTAATCAGGATTCAAGAACCTGAATTTGAAAATGCATAAAACAATAGACGGTTGGCCACAGGACCGTATGTACTAATTCGTGCTGTCTGAAAACATCCGATGTGTCAGTGCAACATCCTAAAAACCTGTCACAAAAAACGAGATGAAGATACGAGCTAGTCAATCATGATCTTGGGAACTTCGACGCGGATCTTCCTGATCGGTCGAGTCCTCTCATCAGCGAGCCTCATGATATGCGATAAGATGTGATGTATACTTCCTGCCGCCGGAGGCTCCGCATAACTGCCGCTAGAAATGCCAAAAGGTAAATCGCAGAAACGGGCCACATGGAACATATAGCTGAACACGCAGGTCAGAATGCCCGAATGGACATGGAACAAAAAGTGCTCGCCATATCTTTCCATGAGTCGTGACAAAGCAGTGACGAGATCGAGTCCACGCTTCCAGGTCTTTCCCAGAGACGTTGCTTCGACTGCGTGGTCAGCATATTTTGTCGTCGCAGGGCATCGAGTACCGCGGGACACGACGTGGAAGATAACTATGTCTCTAGCTACCTCGACAAAGGCTCATCCGGCTTTGTGGCAGCGCCGGCGTTCAAAGTCGAGATGCTTCTGAGGATAGCCACCGTTTGTGGCGTCGAACCTTGTTGGAAGCGACACTTCGTAACGCTAAGTATGCAAATGAACTCGCAGTCGATAAGACATCGGGGCATCTCGCTTGGAGTGTTCCGTTTCACGATCGATATCGATCGCGACGGTCATCAAACGGTTCGCGGCAAGCACGCTTAAGAAAGAGGCTCTGCAAGACGAGGCGTTTGAAACACTCACTCGAGGACCACGTTGCTTGTGAGCCAGCCAAGCCGACTTTTGTCACCCTTTGTAGCTACGACTCTACGAGCTCCCAAAAAATCTCCTACTGGACTGAACTTCCCTGTGCGTAGCTGATCCTTGACATTGCTTAGCATCGGAGTCGTGTTCTTCGATGACGACATTCTATGTGCGTATTTGTGCCAAGGTCTAACGACCATTCAATAAATATGCCCTCAGATGCCTAAACGAGTGGCGAAAGAAGTTGAGATATCGTCAGTTAGGGCCAAGATTGCGCTTTCGCCGGAGCTCTGAGCATATAGTATGTGAGTCATAGTTTTGTTTCCCGACACGGTCACTAAAGCGACAGAACTTACTGCGCTTCTGTTTCTACACTTCCAGTCTTGTACGAGTACAAGATGAGTGGTGTGCCCATGTAGGCCCATGTTTGGTTCAGTTGGACCTTCGCGTGCTTGATCTCGTGATCTGTCGGGCTGGTCATGGGCGTAAGAACGATCGCCGATCGGAGGCGCGAACTTGCTGCTCAACCTCACTGCAGTCAACCTCATGTTCTCTGTTAAGATCAAAAGGAATCTGATTAAAGGATGTCAATGAGACGTGAATATATCACAAAATTTCAGGGAACTCATCTTCGGAGCTGCTGCCAAGTCCGATAAATTTCAAGAACTGGTGTCAGCGCACATGCTTTGAAAAGGATCAGCACTACTAAGGAGGATTCATCTCCATTGAGACCCGCAAGCCCACGAACTTGGGAGCGTGGTTCCCGGAGACACGGAGCACCGTACATCAAGTCTGTCAGCAGACCGCAACAGTCAATATGACACGAACCCTTGAGTGCATCGTGAAAAATGGCGAAAACGAGAGAGATGTTCTAGAACACTGCCTGGAAGCGCGATGGAAAAGCCACACCATGAAGTCGTGATCAAGGGCTATATTATCAGAACTACCTGGAGGAACTGGCATGCCACTCAGCGAAATAGATTGATTAAACCATTCTTTTGAGCACATGCGGACTCGCAAGAGATCTAATAACACAGTAATGAGGTAGCACTGGATAAAAGTACGTTGAGTGTCCACACACCATCCGAAAACAGGGTATTGTATATGAGTAGATGCCGCGGCGGTTCTTCTTGCATGTAACTATATGTAAAAGCGGCCGCCGAGAAGACCGTAGAAAAAGGTAGAATATCGAGTGCAGACAGATTTTGTGGACCCAGGGTTCAGTACACAAGACAAGTACAATTAGAGAAACAACGAATCCACATGGGCTGTTTTCACACATCGCCGGTCTTGGGAGAAGATTCGAAGGTTGCATTGGGATATCCTTCCGAGTCAGCTCGACCAGAGAATGGCCGAGAACCAGACCCGGTGGTTGGTCGAGACACGCTGGTCCTGCAAGGACTATTGAGTAAATATGCAGATCTACTTATATGCCTCACGACTTACCCATCTGATCTTCGACTCGGTTTTGGCCAGCCCCAAACCTGACGGATCCACCTCGCCATTTGTACCTCCTGTTTCACGGCGTTTACGACCCATGGGTGTGAAAGCATATCCCTTGGAGTGGGTCGCGTCAAAGCATCAACGGTCAAGCTGGTGGGGACTCGGTAAGTACAGGTCCGTGGCAGGCTCAGTTATGTAACTGACGTTTGCTTGATAAAATCCTTCATGTCATCGCTCCATTGCACGCCAGGCTCATCCTCGAGTCGTGGGGGCTGTGTTACGGCGCGTCAGTGCAAAGGACATACTAGGAGCAGAAAATGTACCTCTCCCGTTGTAATGTACATCATCAATTCGATTGGCGGAAGGTCATTGGGGAAAGGGAATCGATTCTGGACAAGTTCAAGAAGGGAAATTCCAGTCGACCACACGTCCGACCGTATGGTATACTCATGGCCGCAAATACGCTCTGGCTGTAAGAAGATGGCTAAGTAACTAGGGGAGAGAAATGAATAGATTGGTCACTGACAGCCATGTAGAAACTCGTTCCCGTAAAAGTGCCTGCGCGTGAATTGACCAATTCACCAGAAACACCAAAATCACAGAGCTTCACAACCCCTTCACGAGATAATAAAATGTTGGATGGTTTGATATCTCTGTGGATCGTTTTCTTTGTGTGCAGATATGCCAAGCCTTGGAGAATCTGCAAATAATGGCATAAGTTGTATCCCGCTATTACAATTGCATAAGACTCACTCCTTCGGCCAATCGGCCAGTTATCAATTCTCCAACAATTGCTCCTCGTTCTTTAATACGTTTGCCAACGGTTTCTAGACTCCCTCCTTCACAAAGATCCATGAGTATTTTTACTTCGCTGGACGACGGTGATATGTAGGCTCCATAGAACTGGATGATATTGACATGCTTAGTGGAAGAAATGATGGATACTTCGCGAAGAAGCTGCTTCATGGGTGCTTCTCGAGTTGTGATCGTCTTCCGCGCCATGATTTTCCCCGTACGCTTGTCGCGCACTTTGTGAACAGCACCACCAGCGCCTTCTCCAAGCCGCGAGATCTCCTCTAGAACCTCATCCGACCACGTCACGGGCGCATCGTTGAGATTATCGAGCAATCCCCTCACGTCAAGAACACCATTAGAGGCGCCAGACGGCTGGGCTGGTACGCAGGTGTTGACGCTGATAGGTGGAGGGGTAGGGCGAATGGTCATCTCTTCTGCAGAACCTGTGGCGCTGATTTGGAGAGCAGGACCCCCTGGACCTCCGTAATAGCTTCCGAAGAGTGGCGAGTCACCGCCTGATTCAGACGGGCGACCGTTGGGTTCTGGGATTGAGAGACGGATGGCTGGAGGATTGGGTGTGGCTGCTCGTGAAGGTGGGGATGGGATGCTGAGGCTGAGTGATGGTGCTGACGATCTGGCAGGCGGTGAAAGGGACTTGATACTCTTGCGGATGGAGAGAGGCGGTGTCGGGGGAATGCCGATGGGCATGGGCGAGGGCGATCTGGTGATGCTGCGTGGCCCGAGTGGGCGCTGCATGATCGTCAGCCTGCTCGACGTTGTGGTCGACGTTGTGGTCAAAGTTACGTGACCCACTCTACTTATCATATCCTTTCGTTCGACTAAAGGGGAAGTACCACAGAACTATACATCTGCCAGCGGCCACAAAATTCCCCCGTTCATCTCAAATCGGCTACCTTGAAGTCTTTCATTGTCATACATGTGGCCCGCCCGCGATGGCCACCTCGACGCCCATGATCTCAAGACATATCGAATTCTGGCCATGATTCCTCGTGGCGCTCAACCTTGTTTGCTAATGTTTTGCATTGTGGGACTCTATATTAGGTCCTCCGCCGCTTAGCCCTACTACACCCCGCAATGGCATCTATCGCTCAAGGTCCAATGTCCCCTACCACTCCTACTCACCCTCGTCGTCCATTGCCACCAGACTATATAGGGTGGGTCTCGTACCTCATCGCTGCCCTATTCGACTGATCTTGCAATGCTAGCGCCGACCCATACGACATGATCGGCAAAGTCTTACGAAGTGCCCGACGATCATCGACGCACCCATCTCTAACTCTGGACTTCACCGACAACACAACATTTCAAATTCTTGTTGATGGCTACGATCCCGCACATCCCGGCATTCCGAAAGAACTTGAGATGGACTTGGACGATTTATTTTCTTGCGGACAGACTGTCGAGCTTCCGATCATTGGCTGCACGTTGACCACCCTTCTGGATCGGGCTTTCGAGCAAAAATCAGGCCATCATGTCGAACGCTGGGATCAGAGACACCGTGTAATCGCGCTCAAGTTTGCGGAAGAAGTTCCCCGATGGCGCTGCATCTGGGCCATTATGGAGGATCGCGATACCACTGGCACTTGCATCTTTCGTAGCTACAGTGACATTCATCTCGAGAAGTTGCGACGCTCCAACGGAAAATCTGGTCGACACCCATTCAAGACTCGTCCCAGAAGCGGATTGTGGTAACTATTGTCAGTCGATGCTTTTACTATGCTTGCATGCATGGCTACTGATCGGCCCTTCATAGTCAGACTTACCCTTGTTTCGATCACTGTACAATGTACACCTTCATGAACAACCTTTGCAACATTAGCTCGCATGCTAGTCATTTTCAACCAGTTCGCTATCCTATAAATAGCATCACTCACGAATCGTCATGTTACAATATCCTCACCGTCTCGCATATTGTCTGCAATGTAACTAGCATAATCTATTTTCTTAGACCTATACTTAGCTGTTTGGTCGATTCATCCTTTGCGACACTCTCAAGATCATCGATTGGCGACAGCATCAGTAAATCAAGGGGATTTGAGTTTATAGTGGCTGCCTTCGCTGACTCTCCCGTTCAGACCTCCAGTTTTAAGGGAACAACGACGTCGCGGTAATGGTGCGTCCCCCGAGCGTCGACTGTTAACAGAACGTAGCGCTCTATGGAGTCCCACACTACTTCAATTGTGAAGTGTGCATAGAGTCATTTCCCCGAGGTGCTCCAATTGATTTATCTGCACTAGGTGTGAAGATTCGTTTACATAACAGCTCGATTGCGAGGATGGCGCTTGAAGTTGCCATCTGTCATTCTCTGTGTAGCTCCACCAAGGAAAAAAAAAAGGAACAACGGCATCTTAAGTAAGAATTTCGTCCAGCACTCCGGAATTGGATTCGACGTTCAATTCTCCTGCATATAATAAATTGAGTTGACGTTTCGTGCCACTCGTGGTACCACAGGCAAGGACATAACTACGAGTCGAGCAACTAAATGGGTATGACAGATCACCGTCTACCACAACAGGTTGCCGTAGTGCCTTGGCCGTAATCAAGGAGAGTGACAGGGCGCGTTGGCACCATGCATGGATCCAAAGGCACTAGTACCAGTTTCGTCACTTCAACTTGTTTTTTAGGCATCTGTTCAAAATTGTACAGCGTGATAGGCATCGGCCAGCCCTAGGTATGATGAGATAAAAATCGACAGAGGAAGTAAGACGCGCCTGAGTCGAGTGGCATCATGCGACGTTATATTGCGGTGCCCACTCCTTTTGTCACCTCATAGAAGCCATACAAGAAAATGACTGTGACCACCGAACATTACCAACAGATATATGACACATCCCAGACGAGACGAAGATATTTCGGCATTTGAGTTGGAGTGACCAAGAGCTCAGAAATAAGGTACACCCAGATGTCGTTGTGCAAGAGGCTAGACAGAAGACTGCAGATCGCGCCTCGTCCCAAGAAAACGACCAATTTCACCGTAGACCCGGGCATTGCTTGTTGACAGTTCCCATAAAAGAGTTGAGACCGTTAGGGTCAAAAGCCTTGCCAACGTGAGTTGCGCAGATGATCTATCCACGAGCTGGAGCCTGGCTGGAGTCCAAATGATGAAGAGATGATCCGATCATGCCTTTGCTAGTAATCAGCCAATTATAGACATCGTTGTCGCAAGGCTGTGGCATGTCGTATGTAAGAAACACCGCGACCGGAGGCGCATGTTAAGGGCTCCACCGCGAAATACTTCAATACCTTCGGGGAATTTAGACACCCGATTTCAGATGGCATAGAAAAAAATGCTGGTCGCGGAATTTCCTGGTCTGGGCACCTTACATCAGTGTCCAAGTCAGTCAAATTATCACTCGTGTTCTCATCCTTGAGGGCAGAGTGTCATAAATAGTAAACAGGACCGTCGCAGCGATGGCTTTCACCATAAGAAGAAAAGAGGTGACGGAAAGTTAGATTCATCTGTACTCGCCGGTAAAGGTAGCACAGTACCAGATTAGATATCTCGACAAAAGGAGTGTTTTGAAGAGCGGAAACCTTTCTATTCCCCACAAATAGTTAGCTGGTGACAAAACACTCACATGTTGTGAGTGCCCAACAAAGTATGGCTGGCACGCGCTACTATGGATACCTCTATCCACGTCGAAATTGCCAGAAAATTGCCAGAACGAGTATTGTTGCTATAGATCGCACGGCAATTGAGCTGATCGGAATCCATAGGAATCTAAAGTTTAAACTAGCCGTTTGTTGAGTTGATAAGATTCGCACACTGTTACGAATATCAAAAAAGCTCATTAGACAATCAGTCTTCCATGTCGAGAAACCATAAGCAGGGTAAGAGACGGGTGTCTATCTGATCGTCTTGACAGTTTATCATATGAGGCTGCAAGAAGCAAAGCTGAGTACTCGGAGTGAACCAAAGGTGGCAAAACCCGACAGCTACGCACTTACATGTTTAAGGAAATGTTGTCTAGGCAACATAGGCACTTTGCCGCCGCACCAGTGAAGTTTCAAGGGAGCAAAGCTGTCTTGGACATATGCGAATTTGGAAGTTGGTAGATATAGTGTCTGAGGCGCCATGCCACGTGGCTAGCTTTCGAGGCGCGTCGCGCCTTTTTGATCTCCTTCGCATCAGCTGCATTCCAAGTTCAACTCTAATTTTGACGAGTTCTCAAGCTGCATGGCCACCTCATCGAGAACACCGCGTATTTCTTTCGCGTCTCTGACACACAACAACCTCGGAACCGTTCGCAAGCTTAACTCTGTTCTATTTCCGATCAAGTATAGCGAAAAATTCTACGAAGGCGTTCTCCTTCCAGAGGTAGAGGACTTCTGCAAACTTGGTGTGTATATCTCCCTATCATGCACATCCCGGAAGGATGACACTTCTTCTGGATTAGTCTATTATAATGACGTCCCGGTATGCATTTCTCCTTCCATGAATATGATTGATAGATCTATATGTGTTCACAAGGTCGGAACGATATGCTGTCGATTGGAGACCAAAGATGATGAAGTTAAGCTTTATATCATGACCATGGGAGTCCTCGCGGTAAGTAATTCCTTTGAGAGTATCGTTGTGCCTCACATCTCCTGCGAAGCCTTACCGTTCCAGGAATATAGGCTCCAAAAGCCTCGAGCTGATTCTGGATTCTGCTACAGCACACACCAAGCCCAAAGTCAACAAGATATATCTCCATGTGCAAATCTCTAACCATGACGCGAAGAAATTCTATGAGCGGCATGGTTTCAAGGAAGTTGGGGTGCACGAAAATTACTACAAGAAAATCTCTCCACATGATGCATGGATACTTGAAAAGACATTTGAATGATTTTTCACCAGAGGTGAGTTAGAGAGTGGTACACAGATTGTTGTCTGACTTTCTGTAATAGATTAATTGAGCCTCCAATTATATGTGTTACATTCGCATTTGTGCATGATTAGACCCAGTATACGGGTTAATAGTATATCGCATTCTGCGCGTTCCAATCATCAATGACGGCGAAATGGAAGGTATGATCACCTTTGCTCACATTCTCGTATTATCGGTGAATCACGGCCACGCTTCGTCAACCTTACCACACCCTTTGACAAGCTTAGAAATAGGTTAGGGTACGGGAAAAAGATCGAAAAGCTTCGCCAGACCTGGTGCCGCTTCAGCGCATCCTTTCTCGTGAACGTCTTTCCGCATCCGCCATTGCAGAGATAGGGCTTTTCCCCTGTGTGTGTCTCTCGATGGCGCTTCAAGTCGTGCTGCCGATTGAAAGAGAGGGCGCACAAGTCGCAGGAGAATGGTCGAATAGGTGTCGCGGGATATTGCGGGGAAATGCTGATCGCTTGTGGCGGTGAGTGATAGTGAGAGGAGTGCTGTGGAATCGTAATCGGCGCTGTCTGAGTTCGGACGTACGATGATGTTTGGGAATGCGACCTGGGTGGCGTCTGGGGATAATATGACTGTGACTGAGGAGACACTTGGTCAAATGGTGAGTGTACATGCGAGTGCGAGTGTGAATGGCTTTGATGAGAGGATTGTACTTGGCGTAGCATGGAAACGCCTTGCGTGGCGGGGTACATCGGGTGTTGACCAGCAGTTGCACTCGCAGAATGTGCATATGCAGGTGAGGTGGAATAATAGTCCTCCTCGTAGGGTCCATCGCCAGAGTGTGGATCTATCCCCCCATAGGCTGGTAGTACCTGACGAGCGGTAGCAGGTTCATGGCGGGCGAGCTGATAACCCGTAGCTGAATAACTGGGTGACGCGAGATGTTGCTGACCACCTCCCGTCCACTGCGTGGTGGGATAGGTCTGGTATTGGGGAGTTCGTCGATCAGTCATGGGTATTCTGGGCAGAGTTATGGAAAAGTCACTCTGTCCTGGTTCATATAGGTTTGTGTGTCCCCTGAATGCGTCACGCGGGATTCCTAATGGACGAATCCGCACTGTTCGCAAGTGTTTTGTATTTTGAACTGGACAGGGGGTGACAAGACGTCTTTTGAGTTAACTACTAGCCAAGAGAGAAAGTTCATGCTTGGAAAGGCGGTATTGTGCCTGAGGCCTGAAGAGCGAAACGGCCTTTCCAGTGACATGTCGTTGAATCTAATACGCATCGCTCGATGTATCCCGTATGGTTCCAGACGAATCCTAAGCTGGTTAGCTCCTCTGCCGCAGCCGGTCGGCCTGCCGGAAAAGGTCCAACATCCTAGTGACGGTTGAAATAACAATCTTAGATCATCAGCGCACACCGTATCATCAGGCACCGCATACTTATAGTACCTCGCTGAGCGCTCGTCCAGACTCGTCCTCACTTGCCGTTTCGTTGCGTTAGAATCTGAGGCGTCGTTTGTGCTTCTTTTCTAAGATTCGATTTACCCCTAATCATTGATCCTTTATATTCCCCGTGGTGCTTTACCTTTTACCACTCTCAGCAACATTATACCCTCGGTAGTCGAGGCCAATCGATGGCATCCGTCACTTTTGTTTTCTCCTTTCGGAATACGATATGACCAAACATGTCTGCGAGTCCGGCTTTATTCAGGAGGCCAGCACAGTACCTGAGTAAGATTCATCACAAGAATTATTAGTTGAGCTCACAATGATTTCCTAATGCGCTCAGTATAGTCACTCGTATACTCACTCATGTCCTTTAATTATAGCTGGTTTCGAGGTCTTCATATGATACGCGGACACTAGTGGAAGTAGCATTTGTCAAGTTTAACCACCATTTTGAGAATTTTAATCGATGACGATTTTGAGTTATGAATATCCCCCTTGTCATCGAACACATATCATGCGCGCTTGACACTCCGATGTCCTTTATTCAGGCACTCACATGTGGTTGTGTGTGGGGAGTGGATTTGTGCGGTGAGTCCGAGTCCATTATTGCCCTTGAAGACTCGTGGACCCTCTGATTACTCTTTACTACCTCACACCGTTCCAGCGAGACTGCAGACCATGGGTGGGAGGAGTAATCTACCTTGCCGAATGCTAACTGAATATCGTCAGCGGCCCAATCTTCTTCGTGGCGTTATCTTACCTGCAAGTATCGGGCGGCATTATGGACGGCACACCATGGACTATCGCTTAAATAAACCCTTTTATCCAAAGATTTGACCGATGAAGCCCTTGAAGCTTGATCATTCACCTGTGGTCGACCGGACCTCGACTTGTAAGACATATCGTCTTGCGTTAGATGTGAAAATCAGCACAGCTCCTGGGATTGGGCCAGCACTAATGGCCAGTAAGTACATACTTCAGGTGGCCTGATATGAGATATATCGTCGGAAATGTATCACCTCTGGATGAAGCTCAACGATCTCTTGGAGGATGCATCGTTGAAGCATGATAATTGGAGCTATATCCTTTCCGTGGTACTCTCTTAGTCGGTTGTCCCGCCGAAAGGTTGATGCCCAACACGGTTACTTTTATGATTACCAGGCTAAGGTCTCCGATACAAGCACAACCAAATTGAAATATGAGGCTAAGACAGTTGAACGCTGAACATCAACGGCACTCAACGGAACACAGCAGGAGGACTGTTTACTTATGCCCAAACGTTCGGGGTCATTAGCAGTGCACTCAACTCCCAATCGAAAACGGGCGAAAACCCAAGCTCAGCAGCCCCTTATCAATCAGTTCTTCTCTGCAACAGCTAAGTCCACCGCAGGGAAGTCCTCATCCGTGGTTAATTCCGATGGCTCTCAAGGACTACCGGGCTACTCACGACAGCAGTCCGTCCCAGAAATTATTGATGACATTCTTGACGACGGAGGGACCTGGCAGCACTCTGCAAACATTCCGGCACCCACAGCACCCTCCGCATCTGGTGAACGGGGTGGTCTGATGCCAGCTCTCGAGTCCTCCTTGATGATGCAATCCACGAAACCCATTGTTTATAGTGATCTCACTGTGGATCCTGCCACATACGATTCGACCGTCCAGCCCTGGCCATCATCAACTCTACCGTACTCGTTCCTTGCACATACGCTTGCCACATTGGTTCAAACTCGCTCTCGGATTCTAATTCAGAATACATTGACAAACTCCCTGCGTACAATCATTTTGCATGACTCGAGCTCGCTGCTTCATGCGCTCTACCTACTATCCAATACGTTAGCCCCTCCATATTCCTCCGTTGAACTTGGGTTGGGTCCTTCCATCATTTCACGATCTATTCAGCATGTCTCCGGTCTCTCAGCTCGTGCTTTGAAGCAGCTATACAACAAGACTGGTGACGCTGGTGACGTCGCTTTTGCTGCCAGGTTTAATTTGCGAACTCTTTTGCCCCATCCTCCTCTGCTGGTCACTTCTGTCTATTCATCGTTGCTGAAGATAGCGCAATGCAAAGGGCAAGGCACCGCCAAGGAAAAACAGAGGATAGTAGAGAAACTTCTTCTTGCTGCTAGCGGAGAAGAAATTCGGTTCTTGACTCGCACTTTATCACAGAATCTACGAGTTGGTGCAGTGCGGACATCGATCCTTACGGCACTATCCCGAGCCATGGTTTTAATACCCCAGTCTCGCTTTACTCTGGAGGACAGTGATTCATCTTATCATCTTTCTTCTCAACTTGCCAGCAGCACGCAATCTCCCTCAAAAGGGAAAGGCAAGTCTTCCGAGCAACATGGCGTTGCCGCGAAATTCACTCAGGCAGAAAGACTCCTGAAACGCGTGTACATGCAGCATCCTAACTATGAGCACATCGTGGCGGCTCTTCTCGAAGCCGGTCTGGATGGCTTAGAGCAGAGAGTTTCTCTTACTGTCGGTGGGCGAAGATCAGGCTTCTATTATGTGTCAACCTCAGCTGATGACTGCACACCAAGGAATTCCGCTTCTTCCAACTCTTGGTTCGCCTACTCATTCCTTGGAAGAAATATATGATATTTCGGGGGATCGTCCTTTCATTGCAGAATTCAAGTACGATGGGCAACGCGCCCAAATACATGGATCAATAGAGAATGGAAAGGCGTTCGTTAGCATCTTTTCACGTCATCTAGAAGACATGACAAGCAAGGTAGAGTTGCCCTGCAGTGGAGTCAGGTGTATTATTGATCCAATGCTCCAAAGTACCCAGATGTTGTCTCCATGGTCAAATTGATCTTTGACCATCACCCGGAAATGATTTCGTTTATTTTGGATTCCGAAATCGTTGCCATTGATCATGATGGTAACTTGAAGTCATTCCAAGAGTTGTCCAATCGAGCACGAAAGGATGTGTCTTTACAGGATGTTCGGGTTTCTGTGTGTGTCTTTGCTTTTGATCTGATGTACCTCAACGGAGAGGTTAGTCTACATGCCTGGGCTCGTCTACCAGGTAATCGTTATTCCTCTATTTAGATTCTTCTAGAGCGCACCTTTCGGGAACGGCGGAACACTCTTCACTCGCGTTTTCATAGATTTATTCCCTCGGACAATCGTGTAGCCCGGTTTGAATACGTAGAGAGCTGTGGAAGTGAAGAAGGCAGGGACGTCGTGGAGCAGTTTTGGGAAAGAGCTATCGAAAGCCGCTGTGAAGGCCTGATGGTTAAGGTCAGCTGGATCAAAGTCAAGATACATCTACGCGGGTATCCTGACCATCACTCAGCTCCTCGATAATCAACCCATAATGGAAGGTAGCAATGACCGAGCATCTAACTCTCGGCGAAAACAACTGCCCGCAACTTACGAGCCCGACAAACGAACCTCCTCATGGTTAAAACTCAAAAAGGACTATGTCACGGGGTTGGGTGATACACTGGATCTCATTCCCATCGGCGCATGGCACGGGAATGGACGCAAGGCTCAGTGGTGGAGTCCCATCCTCCTAGGGCTATGGGAACCAGAATCTGGGTACATTGTCGCTCTGTGCAAGTGTATGTCGGGTGAGTCTTCGTTGTCAAAATTAGTGTACAGTTTATCTCACCAGTGATACTCGACGCAGGTTTCACCGATGCATTTTACAAGGTAAAATAGGTCCACTGGATTGTCTTGAACTACTTGACAGGCTCGCGCTAGAGTTTAGCAGAACGCTATCAATTATCGGAAAACTCGGGCACATGCTCCATTCAACCGCTTTGGGATTGTGATACTGGAGGTCAGTCCATTCTCGGCTCACTTTTTGCACTATCAACTGAAGACGACGCCGTGTCTGAAGGTCTGAAGCCCGAAGTCTACTTCAAGCCACAGGAGGTCTGGGAAATACGCGGTGCCGAGTATGTTTACTATCTTGTTATGGGAGCAGCTGTCTAATTTCTGTTACAGCATCACTCTGAGCCCTGTCTCCGTTGCTGCAAAAGGGCTGGTATCAGACACACGAGGCCTTAGCCTTCGATTTCCTCGATTTCTGAAAGTCCGTGATGACAAGGGCATTGAGCAAGCCAGTACTCCGCAGTTTCTGGTGAGCATATATAGAAAGCAGGAGAGCAAAGGGGGAATTCAAGGGACAAATGACGACGGAGATCTCGTCGAGGTAGACGCGGACTCGGACTCTGTCGCTGCGGTGGGCTTCGATTCTGATGATAACACGCCAGAGTAAAAGCAGACAACATTTTGGAAAGTAGCCCCATAGTGGTTACGCGTATACTTGGTCTGTGTCTGTGCTGCACCGAATTCTTTCTTGAAGTTTTGTATTTCACAACACCAGGCAGGCACTAGCGAGTATCTTCTGATCTTGCCAGATTTGAGATGAGTCTGCGGCCCATCATTCATCAGTACTTCAGTGATAAGAGGTGACGCCATGGATTCCCAATCAGATTAGATCTAGACCTGAGGCCTGAACGACCAATTCTGACTCGGCGTCTGACTCTCAGGCAACTGCCAGGAGACTGCCAGATCCTACATAAATCTCCCTGGGCATCCCAGTTGCTCGAGGCCTAACGTCTGAAGCACTCAATGAAATCTTTTCTCCTTTCCCTAGTAATTGGGATCTGCGTTATTGTCGGATTCGCTGATGAAACAGTCGAGGATGCAGGTGCGCCATACTACGCCGACCTTTGACATCGTACTTATTCTGTCCTTTTCAAAGCAAACATTGCGCGAAGGCTAGTGGACTATTCAAGCTCCTCAATCGGAATCATGGCCACCGTCTATCCCTCAGACGACCCCAGGCTTCCAGGTTCGTTCCATTTTTACCGTTGTAACCACCCTATCTTTCTTCCCCCCTTCGCCTTACTTTTGTTTTGAAAAGATCAACCTTTCGCGATGCAGGAATACTATGCGAGGTGAGCTAAACGAGCTGACCACAAGAAAGAGAGTAACAAGGGTGCCGTGTAGTTGTCATAAGAATGGATCCTTGACACTTCTCTTCCTTCCCATTTCTCGACATAGTCAAAACATTTTGGGAAGCCCTGGTCGCTCTGCCTCGATATCCATCACATCTGAGCTGCCAGCAGCCCGCCAGCCGCGGGTCTCACTCATGGGAAACGTGACGGTCTTCAAAGATACAAAGGCCACTCCGGATGTGGAGACGATTCGTCGATGCTATCTTGAGAAACACCCGGATGCTAAATGGTGGTTGCCAGACGATGAAAAGGGGGCTCATATCGTAAGTTTAATCACCCCACCTCTGGCCTGGTGCTGATGCTTTGACAGTCATATTGGGCTCGCTTTGACCCCCATGTGAGTAATTCTCTGGTGTGTTTGAAAACCCTTGACGACTCGTTTGGTAGAGTGTGTATTTTGTTGGTGGATTCGGAGGGTGTGTGCACGTCTTCCTAACGAAACGAAATTATGAATATTGTTCGTACTGAAAATTATATGCCTAGGATACATTACATTGGATATATTCCGCTCAATTTATATCAACAGGCCTCTTCGACCATCGAGAATGACGCGAATTATCAAGACACGGGGAATGTTTTGGTTGAACAACAATAAAGTTGAATTTACCATTGCCTTTGTACACAGATTATCCGTCTGCTCGTGCTCTCCGTAACCCGTTTCTATTTGAAATCACCATATACTTGACATGGTCCGAAGGGAGTCTCGGAAGGCACAATTTCCGCCTTGTTGTGTTTCAGGACCGAATGCGATATCCAAAGTTTGTATCAATTTCCCGTTGCGCAATGAAGCCGACCAATTTGCATCCTTCTCGGAAGGGAGCATCTCGGATTGCAATATGCCGTAGGAATTCAAGAGTTCAAACTTGATTCTTAAGAAGCAGGATAGCGTAAGGGGAATGGAAGATGGAAAGAGGTTTGATTCCATCAAACGTTGGACTTCGATGTAATCAGGCAAGGAATGTTTGCTTGAATGGGGTAAGGCTGATGTATTGGTGGACAGAGATGTCGACAAGTCATTGCTTGAAGGATCCGCTCGTGTTAAACGAAAGGCCCTGGGCTGTGCGCGTATCTGTGTTCGCCCGTTGTGAGAGTTACTAGTGTCGGATAAGAATTTCTGACAAAGGGCAATCTTGAACCTGTGTACGGCAGGTATAGGGCTGAGGTATGAGAACAGGACAGGAAGTTTCTCCGATTGTGCGATCGTAAGGCGGCTGAAGACGGATGCTACAAACATCGGTAGCTCCAAGTGCGGAGTGAATGAGAGATTAATCAGCTGGAATCGATCTTTTCATCAGTGGAGAAGCAGAAGTTTTTATGTGAGTAGCATACCAAAGTCATTAATCGAGAGCCCATCATGCGCCTTCGCAAGTCCGTTTGTTCTAGACAATAAAATACGATACGCAGGGGAAATTCAGTATCCCACCTTGGACCACTTCCACTGCGAGGACAAGGAATCTGTTGTAATAACAGGGACGAAAAGCGACCTAGAGTTGGCTTATGCGTGAGAAGATATTTATGGTGCAGTGAAATCTAGACATACCTGATCCACGAGCAGTTGCCATCATCTCATCTTGTTCATAAGTTACCAGAAGCCAATCCAAGACAGCCCATGAATGTTCCCCAACGGCAGCAGTGTCAGCAAAGGTTTCGACCGATTCCTCTTCGAAGGCGTGAATGCGCTTTTTGCCTTTGCCCCTGGGTGTTGAGAAGACCCTCCCTTGACGTTGGGTAAAGCCTTCCGCTAAGAAACTCCAACAGCATTTAGCCTTCGGGATACACATGGATTCAGGGCCAATGGCAGATTCCAGCGAGTCATCGTCAGCGGGGGTCGGCTTGTCTCTCCCGGGATCATCACAACGGGGTAATGATCGAGTAATGGTTTCAGGGGAGTTCGTCATAGCAAAAGACATAAGAAGTCGACGTGCTGCGAGTACAGCAGCTCCAGAAGGGATGCGTTTTCTCAAGGCCATTTTGCTTGGGGATGAAGGTACCTCGGAGTTGACCATGTCGTTTCCGGCCGGTGGATGCTCGGGTTGGAGAGCAATGTAAATAAGCTGACGGATATGGGATCTAAGGCGATTTGAAATTAGATAACACGCGTTACACAAAGGTCCTTTGACTTACACGGGAGGTTTGTAGTGGGAGGAACGAAGTTGCTCCATGACGGCGATAGCAGACTCAAATTGGCCTTCTTCAAGACACGTATCAACAATTCCGCGTTGATGAGTGCTCATGTCGCGCTCAAGAGCACCGTCGCGTTGTTCTGCAGTGGAAGCCATGGCCGTCGACTCACGGTGATGATGAAAGAGTGGAAAAGCACGCGTCGACGCGTGACCAGGTAATCACGCCATGCCGTCACACTCAAAGCCTCAGAGGCTCAAACTGTAATCCGCTCATCCATTCAGCACTAAAGTTAAGGCACAAAGAAAGCCAGTCTCACGATGGACGAGGCCGCAAATTCATGTTACATACAATTCTGACATCAGTGTCCAATCAATCCATCATGCTTAAGCAGCCGCTTCATCGTTGGCAACCATTGATCCTCCTTGCTATTTGAAACCCGAATTCTCTCTCCCAAATTACTTGCTAATACAATGTCGCGAATCTACCGTCTGAAGTCATCCAGAACGTCTCGCGAGCACGTTGCGGCTAGGACTGTTGATGGATGGTGACAAGATCCTCACTCAGAACTTGTTGCTCAACGGCGGGAGGCCATTGGCAATAGGAAACAATCAGACGCAATAGGCTCAAATAGATGTACATAATGATATGCGACCAAAACG
>JABCKG010007608.1:15092-53445 GCA_018851835.1 Hypsizygus ulmarius | reverse complement strand
AAAACCATCTTGGTGCATTCCCACTGCTCCTTCACCGTTGGGATCTTAGTCGGCTGGAGCTTCCAGCGGCGGAAGTACGGCGTGGCGTCGATAATGATCCAGGGGAGGCTGCGACCAAAGTACACAATCTAAAGTCATGTTCGTTCATTAGTCTTTGCTCAGTTTCCACGTAGGAAACTGACAAACGCACCTCGTGTAGCAAGAAACTCATCAACCCAGTCGCGATGACCGGGTTCCCAATCCCGGCGTACCACGCCACCCACTGCTGTTCGAGCCAGCTGAGCGCTGTAAAGTCCGTCCCCGAGTACAGCGCCTCCGGAAGGCTAGTCGTGTTGTATGACATTTCGTTCCCTTCCTGTGTGAGCGGAGAGGGGGATGAATTGGCGACCTGAAGAGAAGGAGGAGAAGGTGGTGGTGGTGGTGGTGGTGGTGAGTGTCTTGCAATGGCTCTTTTAAATTTCACAGAAGGACCACCGAAGTGGTGCGGTTTTTATTTTTGGTCACGTGGATGTGCTGGCGAATTCGGGAAGGGGATCGAGATCTGGGCGCATGAAAGTTAAACGTGGATATGAACGACCATGCGAGGCGAGGTCGGTCGATCTCATAGGCTGGATTACTTCCAGGTCGGAGTGGTAATGGAGGAGGGCGGGGGAGCCAATGGGCCAGAACGTATTATTCTCGCAACATGGTGAAATTCAGAAACCACACCACTGCTAGAGCACTCGAATTTTGTGTGGTACGATGCGGAAGTATACGTATGCGTAGCGCAAGTACCAGGCATATAATATGTAGATAGACATATGAACGCGAACATTATAAAGTCAACCAATCCCTGTCCTTGGATATCAGAATCCCCGTATCCCTCCCTCCTCTCCTCTTACATTAAAAATACGTATATAACACTCGTATCCTAGTCTCCCAGCTCCATCCCGAACATACAGACACATCACAAAGCACCTAACCACTCACCAAACCCGATATTAATTTCACCTCGCCTCCACTACAACCTTCTCCCCTATCTCCGCATGAACGGAAGCAAAGACGTACCACTGATACCCGTCGCGCTCTCCACAAACGACGTCACAGGGCTCGTACCCATGAGCGCCCCCATACTGATACAAAACGCATCAACGCAATATGCTATCGTCGAGTTCTCAAAGTCCATCGTGACGGGGTCGCGCAATCCTGCGAACTTGGCCATGGAGTAAAGCGTTCTTTTTATTTCTGAGGTTAGTTTTGGTTTGACGTGCGGCAATGGGGTGTGTACTCACCCAGTGGTATCTGCGCATAGGATCGTTAAGTTAGCAAAAGAAAGAGGAGGTATGAGTGTGAGACGTACCAAGGATATCGACGTAGAGGAATGTGATAAGCGCATACCACACCTGTCCATTCCTAGCAAGATCAAGACGCAGAGTAAGCACCAAAAACCCACTAAACCATCCAATAACACGCACCCGTAATTAAACTAGTTGCAAATGGACATCAGTTCCAGAATACCCCCAGAAACAAAGAAACACACTAACAGTAATCGCGTTTCCGACCTTGTTGATCGGATGGAACGTCACCACCTTCTTGAAAAAATCAAACAAATCGTCCCCAGCAGGTGTGTGGGGGAAATACGTCACGGCGGTCGGGCGCGGCCACGAAACAATGGCCGTCAAGAAGATGCCTATGAGGATGGCGCCGCGGATGCGGTACAACATCAGGATAGACGTGAAGATTCTGTTGAGCGTTGTATTAGGACATTATAACATTTCGGAAAGATTGTGAATTGGGATGGGGGAGACGCACCCGCCGAGGAAGATCCCGAGCCACATCGTGGGGCTGCGCAGGACGCCGCCGGCGCAGTAGTTGGGGAGGTCGGCGCTAACCCAGTCTTAAGGAAGGGGATGTGAATGTGAATTGGAGTGGATGAGATGAGGGTGGGGAAACTCACGTTCTGCTGAGCATCCACCGAGTCCGACGAGGGTCGACGTGCTTCCGCCGATGACACCTAGACCGCTGTTGGCTGTTTTGGAGGTGAGTTTGAAGTTGTGAAGCGAAAAGGAATAGATATTTACAAAGTCCAATGAAACTGAAAAGACGATAGAAGATTTAGCCACACTACGTTTTTCACGGGATAGTGAATACGTACGCAATGAAGAGACCAATTCCAGAGCCAATGGCCAGCACGAGGGACTGTGGCATGATCCTGACGAGCCATTGACGGAGACCGATGATCGACAAAAAAAGGAAGATCCATCTATCAAAGTCACCACAAAGTTAACCATCTAGGTACATAGCTCCATAAGAAAGAAGCGAACCCTTCGAGGAACACAGCTGATAACGCTTCCCCATAAGTGATGATTCCCGCTGGTATAGCAGATCGGGAATGGTTCGATCAGGAACCATCTGATCAGTTGTGGGCTGCGGCTCCCGTTCTTCCCGTAAACGTCATCGGGCGCGTTCAGCATGCTCTTTCAACATGGTGATTGAATACGCAGATATTATGACTCTGAGGCGTGGGGATTGGCGGAATCCGAGTACGATTTATAAATCTGGACGATGTTGGTGAGATTTTTACGGTGTTAGAATTTTAGTGTTTGTCATGTGAATTTGAACTAGTACACTAACAAAAATTTTCTCGTAGTGCATATGTTGCCACCGTAATTCCAGCCGAAACCCTCGCAGAATGCGAAGGGCGCGTTTTGGGCGCTCCACGACGCCGCACACCTGGCAGGGACAACAAGTGATAGGCCATGCATATTCAAATTCATGTGTAGCACGCGGGTACATGGAAACCAGGGCTATCTTATCTGACCACTGGCGTAAGTACTGGCACGTGGACTCATGTGGATCAAAAGCGTATTTGCAAGTTGTTTTTACTGAGATTTGATGGGTGTGGGGTCGGTATAAGAGGAAGTCTTGATGGATTCACAGGCAGCGATTGGCTGCCAAGGCTCCACATCTCGGTCAGTAAATACTGGAAATGGACTCTATATTAAGTACAGTACCCCAACTCCGAGAGCGCCATCGAAACAAAGCCAGAACGACTATCATAATAGTCTATACTTAAGTACAGTAGATGTCAACAGAATGCCAGGCTCGTCAGCATCATCTTCTCGAGCCCTATATACCTTGGTGTCGTCGTAGTATTTACCATCCTGACGTCTCGGGATTGCTTACCTTGCGTTATTTCAATGTAGATCGATATCAGTTTGGTGCCCTCCGAGTCACTGGTTCTCTCGATAGGACACTAGCCACCTGATTTCTGTTTTCTTTAGCAGCGACTCGCCTCGTTATACTAGATCTACTAGTATAAAAGCATCAGAAGATGATTTTGGAGGTTATCGTCGGGTGTTGGAGAGAATGTCAGAACTGACTTACATCAATACTGTAAAACAAAAATCCTTCGTAGCAAAAAGCTCTGCCATATTATTAATATTATTCTTATTTTAATTGCTATTGGACTCACCGATATTCTTTGAACTTCAAAACGTTCTTGCTCTGTCCAGTGTTGTGGCTGTTTTAGAGATGCTGATGGCTCAAACGTCCACGCGCCAAGCGCGCCACCGCGGCGCGGTGGTGCTTTAGTCTGCCGATTGGCCACGGTCTAGTTCAAAGAGGTGTTCTCAGAGTTGCTCGCTCATACTGAAGGTCCACACCCAGTTGTGCTATTAGGCGCAAAAGACAGGACTTCAGACTGAACTCGAGATGGATGACACACGACATGTCAGGAGATCCATCTGCTGTTCCAAGGGAAGCTCGGAAGATTTATATCTGACAATCCATCAAGTTCGTGAGGGGTTCTCTCCAAGAGTATATCCTCGAAAAGGGGTGCGAAGGAACTGATAAGAAAGGACTCGGCACTTAACGTTAGCTCACACAAAAAAACCATACATGTTCATAAGTACCGTGCGTTCAAGACTGCATTCCAGAATTCAGACAGATGGCGAGAACAGGAATGCCACGATACCACAGTAATGTATTACCATGGCTATGATATGGCTGGGCAGGTCTGAACGTATACACGATGTCAGATCCAACATCAGGCGTTGCAAAGTCAAAATCAATGCACCGAATCTGCCCGTACTTCTAAACTTCTCCCCTCCGCGATGCCCTGGCTGAAAGCCTTAGACTCTGCTTGATAGCGAACGCACCACAGACTCCGGATGTCAGTCAATACTGCAGTGGCCGGATGAACGCGGTACGTCGATGACCCGAAAACCTTGAAGGCAACAGCAGGTCTTCGGAGATTGCCGAACCGCCGGGCACGTGTTGGAATCCTTACTTCCGAGGTGAAGGGCTTTGATTTGGACACTACACTCCATGTCCTTACACGCTGTCTCTCTTCGTCGCACCACTTTCCTGGCCGCGCCCTTCCACAAGACGGTCACTCTCGTGGATCCGAGCACCTCCCCTGTATGCGATTCGGTTCTCTTTGTAATCTTTTTTATGTTCGCCGCATGAAGCCCAGGTTTCAGCTTGCTTTTTTGGATGGGGCATTCGTGTGTACCGTCATTCTTATCGAGAAAATCAGACCAGGCAGAGGACCTGGACTACCTCTTGTTATAACGATGTGTATTGAACTGTCGTTTTCATGTTTTACAAGGCTTTTCTTGTTGTGCACTTCGGAGCGATCTGGGCACCCGTGTTTGCCCAATGCCCTGATGCGTCAGGTGTGGCGCTACTCACGCATGCCTCCCTCATTGTCGGCGCTGCCTTTCGACATGCCTGCCTTGGCGATGCATTCGATCGGAGGTTGTGTCGCTCAGTTTTTGTGGTACGTATTTTCCCATGGAAGACCTGCTCTCACTACAACCTATTGACCACCATATTCTTCCTAACAGCCCTTTTGACAATGCTGCATTATTTTCTGCCCTTCCGACGAAGATTTCAAGGCAATCTCGATTTCTCGTCTTCGCTTTTATGCACCCACGCCGTCGGAACAGCCAGACGAACAGGACCCTAGCATCGTGTTCTACAGCATGTTGTTCAGGACATCACCAGTATATATGGTACAGACCATTTTTTCCGCCCAAGGATCCTCCGACTCGAGTCTCGATATCAAAGATTCGCCTCGCCTTTGTGCCTTGAGGGATGACGCATGTTTTGCTTCTCATTGGATGCAGCTCTTGTGTCGTAGAAAAGGTGCGCAGTCTCTTACTTTTCGTTTGTTCGAGGCATGCTAATGTCCCTCCTGTAGTTGTGAGTGGTTCTTTGCCCGCTCAAGTGGCGATTTTCTGACACTTTTGCAGTTGTTATTGTGTGACAATTAAAAGTGTTACAAGGTGTGTGCTAGCGCGTCTTCCGCGGAATTTTTTTCTTCTTCTCGTACTAACTGCACCTTAGGGATTTTACTGACAATAATGGGTTGCAAGCGCCCAATCAACACTGTGAGGGCATTGAGATTTGAGCAAAACTATGCAGAGAGCGAACTGAACTGAGTGTGACGATCAAATGGGGCTGTTCTTGTGTTTGTGTGACAAACAAATGGTGCCACGTTTGGCTGCACGCGGATTGATTTGCCGGGCCGAACCATTTTTTCGGCCCAAATCCGAACGCTTTGACCAGTGCGGGCGACGAACACGACGACGACCCAAAAAACATCGCTCTCTCTGATTTTTTCTCTAGCGGCTTGCTCTGCGCCTACTCCATGATATGCCCCGAAATCACCTCACGGGCGCCTCGACCCTCAGGAATCGCATCCGAGTTACTCCTAAGACTCGCCTCAAGGTCGTCGAGGGCAATATCGACTTCGATACCCTTGTCATCCCTGACGAGGATGAGGAGAAAAATCGTCTCACGAATCTCGTGGCCGGAGTTGACGCAGAGGACGCCAATGTGAGCCCTCGAACCACCCTTTGACGATGCCACGGCACCCTCTTATTGGTGGCTGTGCGTCCCGCGGATTGATGACAAATGCTGACAATTTATTGTAGGAACATCACTTGCAGGCGGTCTTGTCGGCAAGTCAGAGGAGCAACACAAATATCCGACCCACGCGCAGCGCATCGGACAAGGGTGACAAGGAGGAGCTGCCTACTGCGTTTATCCCGACACCGGATTCGACTGGTATCGTTGACAACTATGAGCAGCTCTACCCACCCAACCGATGGCGAGATCCCTCGACCTACCTGTGCTCCTCATCCACGGTGGAGGAGTCGGTCATCAATGCACTTGCCGGCGGATTCACGTATTATATGGACGAGCGCGACAAAGATTGGTTGGACAAGAATAACGAAGAGGCCCGTGGCGAGGGCACCAGCGCACAAGGCGCTGTGTCGACGTCCAGTACGCGGACCTCTGCGCGCAGCGCGAAGGCAAAGGGCAAAGAGCCTGAGGTCTCGCAGCCCCTCGTTATCTCAGAGGATGAGTTTGAGCTTGTGATGGGTATCTATGAGAAGGTGACGCATGAGAAGACGGAGTATCTGCATCATGTAAGTGCTTGATATTTACCTTTTCACCTGATGTTGCTTATCTAGCTTTCAAGGGACTCGAGACCGGCATGGCCTTCCCTGCCATTTCGGAGTATCAGGATACTTTCGCATCACCGCTGTCATTCTCTATGTTTGCTTCGTATACGGTTCCATCATGGATTCCTCCACCGGCCCAGCTTCTTCGCATTGCACGTGCTGTATATCCTTATTGGAAGGAACGACGTACTGAACGTGGCGGCCATCGAATTATACCTGTTCTGAATGTACGTGTCTTGTTACCCTGCTTTTCAAATCATTTTGACAACAGTAAATAGGGTGATGAGTCCGACACTCTCAATGAGTCTTATATATGCTTCCGAAGACGGGAAATCAAGGCTGTCCGCAAGACGCGTGCCTCGCAAGCCTCCTCGTCTGACAAACTTGTTCGCCTTCAATCTGAGCTGGCATGTCCCCTTGAACTTGCAAAGGCCGTCGTTCTGCGTGAAAACCAGAAGAAGGAAACCGTGCAGCAATCGCAGCAGCTCTGGGAGAAACGCGTGGCCTTCGCCGATCTCAAGCGGAAATTTCCTGTCTTGGGCGACAAGGGCGACGAAGAGCTGCTCGTGGACAAGGAGAAACCAAAGAAGGTCGAGACTGTGTACGTGCACTTCAATAAATATTTCTCGTCACCACTCACATTTGAAAGCAGTCGCCCTGCGAAGATCCGAAACGAGTTGGGGACACCGGTCCGTCAAGAGATTGCGATGCGGCCCAAGGACCGGACAGCGCAAATCAATGAGGCCATCGAGTCAACTCTGAATCGGCAGAGAGAACGGGATCACCAATGGGAGGACCAAGTCGACGTAAGGGTGAGAAACCTCAATACAGAGCTGTTACTAATACCTTCCATCAACTCACAGAACCCCTACCAGCCGCCGCTGGTTCCATACCCAAGTCGACTTTTCCGATATGTCCCGGTCAACTTTTTGGCATCAGAAACAGATGGCAAGCCCATACCCCAGCCGCGTGCCGTACGTGTGCGTGTCGGTCGTGGTGGGCGGATGTTGGTGGATAGAAGGACTGCTGTGCCTCGCCCAGTGGTGGCAATGAAGCGGTCATCGTTGTTCGATCACGAGAACATGGATGTCGAAATGGATGGCGAGGACGCGGAGCGCAAGAGGAGAATTGCAGAACGATGGAGATTTGATGCCGATGATATGCCAGCGGTTGGCCCGGAAGGTGGAGAAGAGCAAAATAGGATTCTCGTCGACGATTACCAGCCAAGGTATGTTTTGTGTTTTGGTTTGGTTTTCCGAGCAGTAACTGACTTTCATTCGCTCCCAAAGTACCCTACGTCAATCGATGACGTTGTTCAGTGAAGTCGACCAGCAAAACTTGATGACCGACCCGGCGATTCCGATAGTGGTTGACGGCCGGCAACATATGGTCGTTCCGTTCAGACTAGGCATGCCACCACCCCAAATGCGACGAGACGTAAATGGAGTTTTGCGCCCTGTAGCACCTCAAGGACATCCGCAACCTGGACTTCATGTCGCCGTCCCTCCAAATTCCCTGAATGGAACACCTATCGCACAGTTGAAGAAGATGCCCCCTCCGACTTCGGTTCCTCAGATGCGCATCTCCTCCAATGGTGGAATGCGCCCACCTCCAATTGTCGCGAGTATGCAAGGGCCTTCACCACTTTCGCAGTCATCTCCTCCTAACTCCGTCGCCTTGCCACAGCACTCGCCGCCAACTAACAATGGCATATCCCGGGCTGCGATTAACCTGCCCCATGTCGATGCAGTTAAGACCGAGATGAATGGGAATCAAGCATTGCTGAACGGTGCTGTCCAATTACCACCCTCGCTTCAACAGGATACGAACCAGGCGCACGACACTGCAGTCAACGCTGTTAACGGTTCACCTCCGAAACAAAGCCAGCATTTGCAAATGCCAATTAACGGCTACCATACTCCTCTGTCTACCCAGGCCGCTGCCGCCCTCGTCAACAACACGCAATATACATATAATCTCAATGGCGGTCAGCACACCCTCAGCCTTCAACAAGTTCAAAACATCAAATCAGCTTTCGCTAATATGCAACAAGGCAATCAAGATGTGGTGGACTCGCAGACTCCCGCGCGCCCCCATCCTTCGTATCTACACGGCAATGGGAGTACGATCAATGGGGCTTCGAATTTCAACTTTCAGCAGCTGGCGGCAGGGTCGAATATCAACCTCAAGCTCCCAGCGGCGAGATCGATGCAGTGGACCGGAGGTGCTGCTCAGAAGCTCAACGGCGTACCGAAGGGGTTGGATGTACAGGGAGTTAATGGTTCGATATCGCCTATACCCAGCCAAGCAGTACCGGTCCGCACACCATCTGCAAACGGAACACGACCTGGGATGCGCATTGGTACTGACGGGCAGTTAACGGTGCACGGCATGTCACCACACATTCAACATAGTGCGTCACCAATGTCAGCCGCACTAGCACAGTCGCAGTCGCCGCCACGCCATCCACTTACGCCGACGATGACCAGAGCGTCCCCATCGTTGCAGCACCAGCAGCCTGCGGGGAGTTCGAAAAGCGGCTATTAGAAGACGTTCGTTCTTCATTTCGCGCCATGACTTTTTATTACCAGCACTACCCTCCCCACTCCCCCTTTCTATGACTTCCTGATCATCTGTGTGTTCATAACTTTGTGTATCTTATATTTCCCAGATCTTATCCTTTTCTACTCGTGATAATCCGAAGACTTTAGCAAACAAGTATTGAACGTTGTCTGTCCTATAGCTCGTATCGTTGACTTAGATCCCGAGCTCAAGCGCTCAAGCTCACGCTGCAAGCAAACTTCAAGAACACAAAACCTGAGCCAAATAGACGACAACTCTGACTCGGAGTCCCACCTAGTCCCACTTTCGGACTTGAAGCAACATGGTAGGCTGTAGCGACAACGGTCAGAAGACGCATGTTCATCCTCGTTCTGAATCACACTTCTAGTGCGCCGATGGTGGACAGGCTTTGCGCCCCGATTGGAGCACCTCGCGGCCCTGGCTCCTGAACATGTCTCTCGAACTCTCGATATCCCAACATGCGGGCATGCTAAATGTCAAAGGACGCCAGGCCCGTGTTAGACTCATGTCCAATAGTAAACCCTGCCGAAACCTCGAAAATTTCACCATGTTTCTCTACTTGTGCTATTTTCGACATCGCGGCATGCATTCTTCACAGTCGAACAAACGAGTGACTTTGGTTCTCCTGAGCCCCGCTTTTCTACTAGGATCAAGTTAATGCCGTAAAGACACAACGCAGGTTTATCAAACAGAAAAGGTCTGCTTGTATATCGAAGATCCAAGAGATGAATTAGATGAACGGGGAAAGAACGCGGTTTCAAGGCTCATGGTGTATGGCTCGTACAATGGGTGAGTCTTCACCACGCCATAAACTGAACTCATCTTTTGAAATCACAGATCATCCGAGCTATGATACATGCATTTTGAATAGTCATTTCGAAGCAGCTTCGGTTAGCTTTTTCCGAAATATCTTCGAACATCAAGCATCAAAGTCAGACTCGAGGCATCGATATTGTGAATGAGGTTAGGCTTGATGACGCGGATCTACATTATTCCACGTCTTTTACCTAGACCCTCCAAGCGTCCCAGGTTTTTACAATTCCTTGGTATGTGGGACCGAATCCTTTACCTTGCTTCGAGTCTGTAGATGCTCGATCATCGCGGAGAGTCTTTATGTTTGTTCTGCTAATGTGCTCACAAGTCATTCTAGCTGTTTGACCCCTGGTCTTATCATTAGATGCACGCTCTTTAATCCTTCTCAACACGCCTGGACCTATCAAATGCCATCCCAATCAACGCCTTTTGCTGCCCCTGGGTTCGACAGTTAATATGTCAGGCCGTAACGTCACGGAAACGATGCCATATATAACAGAAGGCTCCTCTCTCGTGAATCCCAGACCTTCTCTGTTAGCTTGATGCTTTTCCTCGCGGCATCTGCTTTAGCTCTTCCGCTCGTCTCTGCTCTTTTCTTAGGCGTCGTGGGCTTAACTACTCTCTTCGATCGCGATGAGATCACGCCTGATGTTTGTGGTGAAGTCAATGGCAAGCTCGCAGTTACAAACCCTTGGAATCCTAGTACTACTATGGTGATGGGATCCGTTAGTACGTCTCATGTTGCTCAGGAAAAGTAACCTTCATGCTTATTGTTATCAGATGCTTGCATCTGTATCTCTACGCTCCCCTCCTTCATAGCTACCAACCCGGTCGCTGTTTCAGCCAGTGCACTAGCTGGAAAGGCTGCAGCTATATCCGCACTAACTACCTTGGTGAGTAGAACTTAAAAATTATCCGGTATCAAATGTTGATGAGCACCTCTCCTAGATAAAAACTTCTCGAGGCCATCAGACGTGCCAATATCCTCCGCACTCAATTCCAGCCTGCCAACATGGGAATCCCTGCGGGTTTACCTGCAAGAATGGGTCAGTTTCTGCATGTCTCTCTTGTCGACTGTATCCCTAACATCATTTTACTAGATATATCCCATTCCCTGCATATGGTAAGCCCACAAAGTGTATTTGCCCGTACCCCCTCACGGAGTGCAATGGGAAGTGTGGCAAATTCCATGGATGCCCCAGTGGTCATGCCAAACGAGACATCGTCTATGGATCCGATAAACAGTGCCCAAGGGGCCTCATGGCCTGTGGAGTGGTCAGTAGAAATGCGAAGTCTTGGGAGTGCATCGACACGCAAAATGATCTCGAGAGCTGTGAGTATCGTATCTATCACCGAGTGCCGAACCATATGAGTATAACTGACGGTGTTTGTCACATGTAGGCGGTGGTTGCATAATCCCTCTTCACTCTAAGCTGTCAAGCCCGGAGGGCGAGGACTGCACAGCCATTCCGGGAGTGTCCGATGTCTCCTGCATCAGGGGTGGGTGTGTTGTCCACCGCTGTATGCCTGGATATGGCATTAGCAACACGGGATCCTTCTGTGTTTACGCCGGTGATAAGAACCCAGTTGTTCTTGCAGCTCAGTATGGTTTAGAACACGTTCCGGTCTAGGTATGTGGCCCCAAAGCAAAACTCTTCTTTCTTTTTCCGGATATACTTTCTGGGACGGTAGTGCAGAATGCTAGTGGTATCTGTCAAATACTTAAATGTTACATTGTGAGAAACATGACTTGATACAAGGTTAAATTCTGATCGACGAGTATAGATGTCATTTCGGGAAAAGAATACAGGTGTCTCCACTGACGTGTTCTGAGAGATATTTGATAGGGCTTACTAGGACGGAAGATAGGAAGACTCTCAATGATTATATTTCAGCTCGTCCATCAGGTCTGTGAAAGTCCGAATGGGGAGCCTCAATCAAGTGCAGCAGCACATTCGTAGCGAGGGAAGACATTGCAATGCCCCCTCTCGCTCGGGCAAAAAGGGGATGCATGTGCTCTCACTTCCTTGGACGCCGAAGACCGCGTTCGCGCTAGTGCCAACTACGAACCAGAGAATCAGGCACTCCAGCGTTCAACCTCACATGTCAAACCATCGACAACATATCAAAATCTGAGGCGAAACACCTACTGCCACATGATTGCGAGAGAAGGAGATGAGTTTCTTCATAGCCCTTTTGAGCCTCTTCCTTTGTTGGAGTCTCCTAGTCAACACAGTCTGAGGCGAGGCCTTGGCTTTTGTAATATGCAATTCCAAGTCTTCGCCGGTAGTGTCCTTCGTGAAAGTCATGGTCCCCCAAAGGCGGGGAGTTGTAAGAACGATCATTCCAAGCGTTACAACAAGGCACAAATGGTGAAGGTATTGGATACCCCACGTCAGTGTCCCAATTCTGAAGACTGGCGAATATCAGGTGGGATCTCGTTGTGGTCGAACATTCCGGAAAAAAATAAGTGGCTATCGTATTACTCGTGTGAGATGTGAGATGGTCGGCAAGGTATTCAGCCCATTATAAAGTAGTGGGAGAAAGCGTAGTCGGCGCCGTCGATAATTTACAGAACTCACATAAGCATCGGTGATGGCGAACCATTATCGCGGGGTATCGAGTTCAACGAAAATGACTCGCATTGAACAAGAATATACAATGTAAGCATGGTCATCGCAAGGTCATTGAACTCAATGGTGCTTGAACTCTTTGTATGCTTGGCTGTCGAGTTGGAGGCATTCCTTGTTGTTCGCTGACACTGACGGTCACGGTGACAGCACCAGATAATCATAATGATCGTACCGACAAGATCGGAGCACACGTGCCTCACTCTTTCATTGCTCAACTCACCGACGAGTTACAACTAAGATAGCGACCTTCACCAGTTTTATCCTAAAAATGGGCCTGTCTTTTGACCTAGGAACGCCGATAAACACTGCGCTTTTCGTGTACATTCTGTACTCCGTTCAACGCATCATCTTTCCGAGCATCTCACAGCCAAAGACGATACCAAACGAGTTCAAGGCGGGATACTCATGGATGCCCAAGGCACACCCACCGACTGTTCTCTTCAAGATATATACGCCTAAAACTTTGGAGCCATTCAGTGGAAGAGACGGAGGGAGGATCTTGCTTGCTATCAACGGGACCGTGTTCGATGTTACCGCTGGGAGGAATTTCTATGGTCCGAGTGAGTTCAAGTCCTCTTCGTTTCTGTAATTTCTATACTAGAACTGAGCTGAACTCGCAGATGGGATGTATGGAAATTTCGCTGGCAGAGATGCCTCTCGCGGTATGGCTAAACAATCGTTTGACATCGGTATGTCGTCAGCAGGGTCATCAGTGTTATACTCCAACTAACTTCAAATCTAGAAATGCTGACTCCCGTAGATGAACCGTTGGATACCCTCGAGGACTTGAAACCTGATGAAATGTACGTTTTCTCCTTGTGTTCACTCATGCAGTATTTAAAATATGTGGACCTTTCCACAGTGACAATATGAAAGGTTCGTGAGGTATGCATTGTTGAATTTTCCAGTGCTTACCACTTCCTAGGTTGGATCGAACATTTCTCCAATAAATACATCATTTGCGGCAAGCTTGTCAATAATGTTGCGGTATAGACTGCTCTCCGTGTAAACCACCTCTCGGCTACTAGTTATACATGCTCTGATTCTTGAACTGCTTTGCCTTTGCCTCGGGTACCGTCTTTCTGAGATTTACCTTTAGTGGGTAATCCACGCAACCATTTCAAGGAGAAGGACACTTCCTATGGTAGGCTCAAAGGTCAGCTTCGTGAGATCCTCAACCAATTAGATTAAACCTTGGAAATCGCTCTTGGTATCCGCCTCTGCGCGCATCCCCGAGGGAATACGCCGCCAATGTCCTCACATGTAACCATTCTCCACTCTATCATACCATTGTTGAGCTCCTCAATTACTTCCACCCGTATTCGCCGCGCTCTTACACCTTTCTCTTCTAATTCGGTCATACCTTCGGCCGATGAGATGTCCACTGGAATGGATACTGTTATTCTAATAGGTTTTAATTCTCGATCTCCTCAGTCCGCCGTCTAGGATACTTACCCGGTGCGTTTTTGTGTAGGATATTCATTCAGCTGGCACACGACAAGCTCAGTGAAGACGCGTGGCGACAGTGGCGGAGGATAGACGCAGTAGATCGACCAAATGGACTCCCACTCCGAAATACACTCGATCAGCGTTGCTTCCTTGACCGTCGGATTAAATCTGAAGGGTATTGCCAACCGATGGACGTAGTGGAACCTGAGCAACAACCTACCTCTTCTCGTTCGCCTTCTTGTTCTTTCCGTGCTGCTCCCAGAGCTCGTCAAAGGTAACATCTTCTTTACGGTGTTTGCTGACCCTACAGTACCATGTCGAGGCTGGTCCGTGACCATTTTCGATGTGCGAGGACGTGGCCACGTCGCCGAAAGTCTTTCCTCCCTTCCATGCGGTAGAGGCATCGATGACAGCTCGGCCGTCCCGGATGAGGACATCTATCGAAGGGAGATCTACAACACACCAATGTCTCTCATTCGATGGATGCAAGAAAATCGAACCCACGTACTGGAAGGAGCCACTGGGACAAGAGAAAGTGTGTGCTTAATATGGGAACGTCCTTTCGGTGTCATCACGGCATGCATGCTTGGTAGGAATGCTGCCGTTAATCATGATGGTGAAAATTGACCGTGCTCTTATACCTTGCCAGTCCAGCTCCATACGTCAGAAGACGTATGTAGTAACGGCCAGTCTATAGATACCATTTTTTCCACGAGGCTGGCTTGTCTTTCCTAACATTACATCGATCAGCGGATGGTGATATTAATTGAGCCGGCACTTTGCGTCATGACACATGTTTTACTTCCCACTGGGTGTATCTATACACGTCTGGAAAGAGGCGATATCATGGTGCGTCAGATCTGCGGAGAATGATAAAGGCAACTATTCTCACTGCAAATATTTACTCTGTTATTGTCTAGACTTTACGAAGCCTAGTATTGTCCCGAAGATCTCTTGCCTCCCATTTTTGAATATGTAATGACTAAATAAACAGTTCCACTCGGGCGCTGGGAGATGTGGATCAGCCTGTATGTGGAGTACTGGATTTCTGAATTTCTTAGCAGAGCATTCGGCCCAACGTATGAAGTCTAATCGGTGTGGAAACACGGTTCTAAGTTTTGGAACTATACGATGCAAATATTGGCGCTCCGTAAAATGACTTTTTGTCAGAGGTGATGGTATCTATTCCAATTTCAAGGTAGTCATTAACCTTCGCACCAGTAGTTAACTTTAGAGGATACTTGCCGCTGTTGTGGACTGGATGCCTGAACGCCGACTCCCGTTGATGCTAATGCAAGAGCGCTGGAACAAGCCTCGAGAAATTTACTATCGAATAATGGTAATAGTTTCTTTTCTTCAAGCTTCAAGAATAAGCATCTGGACCATTGATTTGGACAAATAAATTTCTGCCATTACCAAGTGTGGCGGTCCGCGCCACGCCGAGGTTTGGCGGCGGTGTAGGGAGATTTGCTAACACGTGATCGGCAACCAAAGACGCGGACCTCTTGCACTTTGAAGTTTCAACTTGAAGCTTGATGATTCGAAACGCTCCAAATCTCATTCCTGCTGAACCATAACCATTATCTCACATGGATTGGGACGATGAGTATGACCTTCTCGCTGCTGGAGGCGGGGAAGCTGGTCCTTCATTCATCGATCGTGCTCGAAATGCTGTCCCTGATGAAGATGATTTCGACTTTCGAATGCCGGCAATCGCTGCCGCCGCTCCTTTTGCTCCCCCTGTGGCCGAGGAAGAAACACCCCTCCAGCAGCTGATACGGCATTGGATCAACGAAAGAAACTCACCTGACATTCTACCTGCCCAAGAGGACCTCTTAGTGGCGGTACTGGACCACATTCGACGGCAGGTCAGCGTGATGCGGCAGGTATAATTTAATCATGTGCTGAGTTTATAACTAGTCACAAACAGTCCAGCTACTACGAGAAGACGCGTCGACTTCGGAGGACGAACACATACGGATAATGCTCGCTCAGACGGAAATGGAGCGGGTCAAATTCATTGTACGATCATATGTACGTACTCGACATTATAAGGTAAATCTTGGCCCCAGTATTGCTTCAGAGTACATGTTAATCATACTCAGTTTGTGTTTCCTAGATCGATAAATACGCACGGTTTATTGCAACCAACGCAGAAATACAGACCAGACTAACCGCAGGTGAGCGAGACCACGCAATACGGTAGGCATCTCTTCGCTTTAATTTACTCTTCTTCGCCTTGATATACCGCATAGATATGCCGATATTCTTGACCGTCATCTGTACAAATGTGTTTTGCAAAGCCTTCCTTCGGCTCAAGCCCACCTGGATGATAACGCAGCCTTTGTCCCATCCATGAGTATGTGCAGCTTTCGCTTTTCGGAATTTTCTGTGACCTGAATGCCCGCACTTTAGTTACAACACCTGATAAAACTCGACCTGTCTTTGTCCATGCTCTACAGCGTTGTCCCCGGATTCGCTTGCCAGAGTAGGTAACAATTGTCCGTCATTCACCGCCTTTGCTGACAAGATGAAAACTTTCAGTGGAACTGCCTTAGAAATGGACAAGGGACACATAACACTAGTGCCGTATCATGTTGTAGAACAACTTATAGCGAGAGGAGAAGTCGAGCTCGTGTAAGATCTAGTTTACAGATACGGTATGTATTCTTCGATTAGTTTGTACAATTCTACAGACATTACAGCAATACAAGCTAAAAGCGTTTGGGCAAAAACGGCTTGTCTTCATCATCGCTGCTCGGACTCCGCGGTCTGTAATTCGCCGCAACATGACGACTTCGCCTGCCATCTTCCTCGTCTTCCTGCATACGGTCATTTTCACCGTCCGACTTCATTCCTGCATCTTGTTCTCCTGTACCCTCGCCTTCGCCCTCAGCCTCGGCATCCGGTTTCTTTCTTCTCCGCTTCTTCGCGGGCTCTCCAGATGCCGCTTTCTTCCCTTTCCCTCTCTTCTTCTTCGCCTCCGCATTCTCGCTTTCCAAGTCAATCTTGCCACCGGCCGATGGGTCGGGCACAGCCTCTACAATTTCTTTTAGGAAGTCGAGCATTTCAGTCGTTTCGACGGCATGTTTCCTGTACATTACTCTAGCTTCAGCGTCCTGGCTAAATAAAAAATCGTGGCAACGTACAAATGGTATGCCTCGATCTTCTTTGCGCCCCGTTCAGTCGTCACCTTATGCGCCTCCTCGATGATCAACCCAAGGAAGAGTTCCAAAGCTTTCGCTGAAACAAACAACCGAAATGTCATCATTCATAGAACTGTGATCTCAATATGCCAAAAGTGAAAAGGAAAAAGTCAGAATAAACATACATATGACGATCGGAGTGGCTTGAGCGACCTTCCCAACCTCCTCATCCTTTTGCATTATCTTCTTTATGCGCGCCTAGAATGGGGTGCAAAACGTAGCTGTCTTAGTGAAGATACCGTCACAGTGGGAAGTGCTGGAGGACATACAACAGGGAATTTCGTCTGCTTGTTCTTGTTCTTCATATTGAGCGGAATCTGTATTCGAGGAGAAGGCACCGAACTACCGATGGTGGAAGAGCTTTGAAGTAACCCGGGACAAATCAGGGAAGACCCTTCAAATTCACTGTGTTTCGAATCGCCGTGGGAGGAAACGCGCCAGCACGTGGTAAATCACATGGCTGCGCGACGCGTCAGACTGAGACTCAGACAGAGACGCGCTGAAGCAACAATGAACACCTTCAATGTTTTCAGAAGAGACTGTCACAACCGTTGTGTTTAAGAAATATGTTTTGAACTGCATTGAAAGCTAACCAGTGGTAACCACCGTACTTTATACTGTAGCAAGTAGGTACTACTGATTTATGAATCGAACACGATATAATGATGAATTGACTTGTACGAGAACGTGGCTAGAATTACCCATATGCAGTCGGGATCTAGATGGCCAAGCGGTTGATATGTGACACAAGAAGCTTTCTCGCGAAGAGAGCATCTAAGCCCTCAGAGGATTCGACCGGGATCTTATGCCTAAAGGAAATATCAGACGCGCCAAAACCTGTCGGATTTGAAGAAGAAAAAACTCACTTGGCTTGGAGATGATGCACTGCATCCTGTAATGATCTCAAAGTCGTAATGAAGTTCCCACCAAGGAATCGACAAACTGCGCAATATGCGATTGGAGTGCCAGGTTTCGTTGGATAGAGTGAACAAGCCTCCTCAAACATTGGCACAATTCGTATGAGAGACGGAAGATTCTTTGTAGCATGATCATGACAAAGATTATCCTGAACGTTGAATCTTTCAACTTGGCCTGCTCTAGATAAGATACGCAATTTTTCGGACCTATATCTAGGGGATTAGTAGCCCCAGCACTAAGGTTTTTAACAAACGACGCACTCTACTGATTGGCACATTCCCTCGTACCATGCGTTGACGTCGATAATATGCCGAATCTATGCAAGAAATGTTAGCAACGCGTTTCGGCTAGCTGAGCTATTAACACCTGCCATTGCGCGAAATGTGGTCGGATACTCCATTGCAGGGTCACCACAGAGGCACTTGAACTTCCCGTCGAGATGGGCCAGATCATTGTGCGTACTAGCAAGGGGCAGGTTCAAAGCACGCAGCACGTCTCTGACAACGGACGGTACACGGCTGTTATAGCGCACTATGGAAGGAGACCACTGTCCACGTTCTCGGATGTGACGATGAGACAAAAGCTCTGGGAAGGTGAGATATTGGCACCAATACCCGGAACAGTCGAACAGTGCAGTTACGTGTCGTAGTGGGTCGTTGTACTTGGTTATCTTTGTTGGGGGATGGGGATTGGGCGAGAACGAATATTCTTCCAGCCGTTCAATCAAACATTGTCTGATCTTCGGAATGTGCCCTTGTGCTTCGACCAATGCGATCGGGATCAACACTTTAAACCTTTCAGCAGTAACCTCGATTCTACCGTCGTGCTCTGCTAAGCATGCATTGATATTTGGAGAATTTGCAGCCTCCATGCCGTTGGGCATGAGATCTCGCTTCCAGAGTTCAACATGTTCGAAGTATTTTGTCCATAGTTTGGCGAAATCATCTTGCCGTGCAGAGATCCTGTCTGCAATCTCCTTCTGGCACTTGCCTTCTGCGATACGTTCCAGAATGTAAATTAGCTTCGGCCTCAAGTTATCCCAGCCTATTCACAGGTTAGTAAATTCAGCTTGGAAGACTATAATTGGCATATAAATGCGAACTTTTTTCAGTCAATCTACGAGGTTGTTCGACTAGTTTGGCCCACGCATCTCGCCACCTGGACGCATAAGGATAGACGGAATTAGGTGGGAAGTCGCTCTCATCCCAACCAAGCTGAACCAGCCTGTCTTCGATGCTAGCATCTCGTCAGCATCATTATGAAGGTCAAGAGTATTACTACTTACTCGTCCTCCCTGTCCATAATTTTCTCATTTCGTTGCATTGTCTCCAGGCTTTTGCATTTATTGTCCCATTCCTGCAGTTTTCGGCCGGTCTGGTAACAATGTTAGCAAACAGGTGCAATGGATGCTAGTAAGAACGAGCTCACCTGCATCAATTGCGTGACGAATTCCTGTCGATGCTTGATGAACCTGACAAGTGCAGGATAGTCCGTGGTCAATGAGTGATATTGTTCTGCAACCGCATATAACTCTCGTTCGTAGTATGCATGACAAGGGGTATTGACCAAAGCATTGCACTTATCCTCAAACTCCCACGATCCCCCTATAAAAATGTAAGCGACATTTCAGCTGGGAAATGGACATGACGCTGACTCGCTCTCGGCAATAATGTGTAGATCGTAAGCGAAATTTTGCCCCAATCGGCAGTTCTGGCGATGGCAGCTCCCCTGCGAATACTATGACAAGGGCCAATATGAAGTATAGAAGGGGTCCATTCAGATAAATACTGACTTTACTTTGTAGCATGCGCCACAAAAGCTCAACCGCAGGGCAAAGTCGACTTTTGGCGTCTTGATGCCGCATGCCTGAACGAACGAACGAACCTATAAGTTCACAATTATGTACATTCAAAGCAAGAGAAATTCAAACCTGACAAACGTGCTCAAACATGAGAGAGGCATACTGGGCCTCAGTCAAATCGACAGGGCAATCGGGTAGTCTACAGATCCAGCGTAATTGAGTCAAAAATCAGACTAAAATACGGAAATATATCTCACCCTGGAACATTCCGCCGTGCAGCAATCCAGGCGTGACGAGAGTTCTGAGGTCGAAACACGGCACGGAAGTGTTTGGACACACGGGCAAGATAGAGGATATCGAGTGGCTCAAGATAGGTGGCAATCTGTGAAACGATTTCCTCAGCATGTGTATATGTTCATAGTAATGCCATTGCTGAATCCCGACCTCAAAAAACACATCAAGCGGGAGTCCAATCAGCTTCACTAGACTTCCGGAGTTAGTTGATTTGCTTGGTTTCCTTTGAGTGGTGGACAATTTATGAATTCGCGATTCCTCGCTGACGACCGGCCTGCCGAGGCTTGCAAGACGATCTGGTATATCAGAATTCGTGAGTGAACCGTGGGTTTAAGCCTGAACCTAAGCTGCTTACTTCTGGGCAGTAGTCCTTCTTCCACAATTACCCAGCTACCAACTTCACCAACATCGTGTGAACCTGCTGCCAGTGGCGCGCCTTCCCTGATGAATAGTAGAAGTTGGTAAACGAAACTCACTGTCAGAAGAGCTGCACGTACATCTATGTTGGAGCCCTTTCTGATTAACCGTATTGACCAGCTTAGGTACCGGCGACAGAGGGTTCAGCAATTGAAAATATGTAATCAAAGGCAGGATGAGGTTAAAATTGGGTTTTATAAGAGGACACTGCCACTCGTCACACCCTCTACGCGTTCTGTGACGTGGGCACGTGCACGGGTCACAGCGTATCAATATTTGTATATGACGATCACGTCGCGCGCGGGGATGGCTTGATACAGTACATAGTAGGTATGCAAAGATTGTCATCTGGGAGGAATCTGGCCATTTCCAAGTAGACTTTGTAAGATGATTGGCCATAGGAGTTCACTAGGGGTCTACCTGCCTATTCTATCAAGTTAATTGTGTAGATCCACATCGCACGTTCAGTGTCCAACTTTGTTCCTCACTATCCTCCAGCACCACATCTTCGTTTTTGACCATGTGCACTCAACGCATGACCCAGTCTTCAGTTTTTAATCCCAACTCGACCCCAACTCGATGTGTACGGAAGCTCCTAAGGTATGGTGTAAGTACGAATGAAATGACATCAGTCATCTGGTGACAGCCTTGGCCTCGAGGTGCAAACTAACATCCAAAACGCGCTGAGAGGATGTTTAAGCCCAAACTTTTGTAGCGAAGGTAAGATTGAGCGCGCATGGCAAAAAGGGTCTGACGACCACACATACGCATGGTAACTTGTGAAGGATCTCCCTCTCATACAGGGGGTGAGAGTCGGCGCTCCCTGATGTTCTGGTTAGCAAGGAGGAATCTGAACATAATTAGACGGAGCCTACCCATTATTAGCACTTCCTAAAAGGTCCTCGAATCGACGTCGCAAGCGCACCAGCTCTGGGTCGTATTTATCCCCGAGTGTGTGCCCAAAATCCATCTGAAAAGCTTCACACTGGCGAATGAATTCTGCGAGATCTTTGACACGAGTGATGGACAGTTCAGGTTCGTTGGAGCCCCGAGCACGGGCAAGATAGGAGGCCACAACTGTTGCAAGACCGCCTAGTTGATTTCAGCCTAGTCAGATATTATGTTATTGAGAACGAAACATAAAAACTCACCAAGAATAGCCGTCATTATGGAGGTCTAATGATGTAAAGATATCATGGTCAGTCAACAATTGCTTTCAATCGGATTGTATAGCTTGCCTGGCGTCCGGTTGTCACCGCGGAAAGCCCAGTGATGAGAGCCCCGAGAAGTACTTGCAGACCAATAGCAGCGTTCAATGCGTATCCAGTCATTTTCGCCTTAAAAGCATACTTCTCCCTCTCATTACGAGCTGTTATGACGGTCGGCTCAAGCCGTTCCCCCGCAGTCTTCTCCCTGATTGTCTGGGTGAAAGGCCTGTCAGCGAATTTGTATGTTCCCAAGGCTTCTTTACCTTCTCGTCAACGGGTACGATCCAATCAATCCCAGATCGCGGTTGTGCAATGGATGTTGGTTGCTCCATATATGTGCCTCTCCTGCTATTTCCGATGCGTGTTTCCTGTGGTAGTGGGGGCAGGGGATGTGCAGCTGCAATCCTTGTAGTCTAGCTGTAATTTCATCGAATAAAGCAGGACGCGTACTCGGAAGTTGCTCGAGACTTTGCGAGAAGACTGCGTGTAGCCTACGACTTCGGTCCTCTGCAGGCGAGGTAGGATGACTTGAGTCAGATGCCTCTGCATTCAACGTCTCTGGATTCTGTGATATACCCGTGGAATGATTGTTACTATGCCCTGCAACAGGTGCGCCAGTGACCGGTGTCAGAGCTGGTTGTACAGCGGGCCGAGTGGGTGGTGGTTGTTCTGGCTCGCAGTCTCTTTTCATGGCAGGGAGGATGTGGGATCAAGAGAGAGAAAACAGGTGGGAGGTATCCGGCGGTTGTGCCATGCTTGAAAGGCGTTTATGTTGTCCGGCTGTTGATCAGAGGACGCAGGAAGCATTTCCGGGGGCCAATGCATAAGCATTGAAAAGTCTCCGTATTCTGGTAAATCGCGCGAATGATTGTCGCACAAATGAGACGTCGGTCGGCTCGAGGCTTCTGCTCTATCGTGTAGAGAAAGTAATGATGAGTTCACGAGGTAGTCGCCTATTCATAGGCGTACGTTCGATCGAATCACAGTTGTCAGTTGTTGACTAAAGTCGTGAGCCCACCAGGCACAGGCTGATCGAGTAAAGACGTTAAATGGCAAACACTGTATAAGCATCAAGCCCTATCAAACTAGAGGTGGGGGGGACGTCGTGTCACTAGTGTAGTATGTCGAGTCCCACTATGTAGTAATGCCAGACTTGTTAGAAAGTTCCGAACACATTTGGAACACATTATTGATTCTGTCGCGGCCATTAATTCCGTCTATCGACTACGAAGTCTTCTGCTTGAGATTCTCTTTGGTCCTGTTATAATAATATGGGTACATTGTTCGAATTCATGATAATGCTGGGGTGGATGTGAAATTTCGAGTCAATAATTTTGGATGTCTATAGCATGACGCTAGTTAGCAGGGCCATGCGGATCTAGAATGACCAGAGCAAGGTCAGAGGCGATTCTAAGAAGGAAGGCTGATACGCACGAAGAGACCATAGCGCATTTGCCGGAAGTAGACCGCTCGTCTCGAGTCAAAATCAACCTCGGGGTCGATTTCTAAACCGACGTCAGGAAGAGTTGCCTTGATATAGGTTCACCACATACCGTTAACACGGGGCAAAGGATGCATGACAATCATATCTTCCTTCGCTCTCGAAAGGACAGCATGATCAACGCGGTACGCGTCCTTCACCTGCTGCCATTCCGTCTCATTCGTGAATCGCTCCTTCTGTACGCGAGTGACATAAAGGACGTCGGTGTCAGCCAGAACTTCATCCAGATACTCGCAGATCGTGACCGGTATTCCTGCCTTTCGAGCCGCAGTAACAACACTAGATGGCATGGCGAGCGAAGCCGGCGACACGAAATTGAGGCGTACGGAGTATAAGGAGAGCAAAGTAACCAAGCTGTGTACTGTTCGTCCGTTCTTCAGATCGCCTAGAAGAGTAATGGTACGCCCATTGACGGTTCCTAGCTCGGAACGGATGGTATAGATGTCCAGTAGTGCCTATGAATTGTCATCGACATCGACGAATAGCATATAGGAGAAGGACATACCTGAGTAGGATGTTCTCCGACACCGTCTCCAGCATTTACGATCGGAATGGGAGAATATTTCGCAGCGAGCTGCGCGCTTCCTACATCTGGATGACGGATCACGATTGCGTCGCCATAGCATGCGAGAGTTCGGACTGTATCGGGTAGCGTCTCGCCTTTCAACACAGATGACGAGTCTGCTGTGACCTGCACCACCTGTCCGCCACATCGTTTCATCGCGGCATCGAAGGAGGAGCTCGTTCGAGTAGACGGCTCGTAAAACAGGGTACAAAGCACCTTCCCTTTCAAAATATCCAACGTTCCGCTGCGTTCCACCTGGAGCCGCATCTCATGGGCAAGCGAGAAGAGATCATACATGTCGCGCTGAGTGAACTGCTTAACAGATAGTATGTGGCGGCGGTGGAACGTCGGGTGAGGAACAAGGTGAGTATAAAGAGGGGAAACCGAAGGTCCTTGTAATGCAGCAAGTGATTGCAAGGCTCCTGGAGAGGTCAAAGGCATGAGTGTAGCATGCGTGGAAGGCTCTGCCTCCTTGCCAACGAGTGACCCTGGGTGAGCGGCCACAGTACTGGGAGGTGCATGACTAACACTTGAACCTGAAATATCACGTCCCGTCGGAGATGGGAAGAGCGACCCGTCCAGGAAGGCAGTATTTCCGTGTACAACAACGCGGTGAAGCGCACCAGCAACGATATTTCGCTCAAGTGGGGACCAGCATGTAGAACGCCTGGCAAACGGTACCCTGCGGCCGATGACGACTTCCACGTTGGTGTTCGCCTGTTCGGGGAGACCAAAAATGAGGACTGGGTTATCATGCAGGCGAAGACGGATATCTTCGAGTGTTAAGCGCCCATCTGTCACAGCGGTAAGGAGCAGTGGGAGCGTCTCTTCGATCCCAGAGGCTGGGGAGGTAGGCTGACCAGTTTCTTTTGCAAGGCGGTAAGGAGTAGTTCCGACGGAGAATGCGTCGATGACGTCGAGGTTCTTCCAGAGGGCTTGTTGGTCAGCCGAAGTGGGGAGAGATAGGGAGTCTGGGAATTGTTCGCGGGTGAAGAACAGGGAATAAACAGACACATCGCATGTGACCTTAAGCTGCTTCGCCTTGCTGAGTGAGATGAGAAGCAGGTCATCATTGGTCTGGACGTTGGTGATGTGAACGCTGCGGCTGTGAAGACTCGCGAGGAGAAGAACGGACGCAAGGTCAGAACCTTTCGCGTCCGTCACGATCGGTTTCTCTGCTGGCCAGGATGTGAAATGCGCTGCAACAATCGGTAGGGGCAGAGCAGCGTCACTATCATAAAATGGAATGAATAACGACTTTGCCGATGCCAGGAGTTCCTCGTCGAAACCTTGCGCATTGGTCGTTGTTCCGATGATACTCAATGCAAAGTTGCACCGGGCGGCTCCTGCGGTATTGGCTTGAGCTTGTTCGAGCGAGACTCTGTCCACGATGCGACCCCTCTCGCCCCAAGGAATAATGAGAGAAGTGGTGAAACCGGCACTTATAGCCGCCTCCGTTACCGCTACCACATCTGTTTGATTCGGGGCCGTTAGACCTGGTACGAACGCAGCAATGTTAATAAGCCCAGGGAAAGTGTGGGTGCGATGCGAGCTCTTTGAGTCGATGACTGATACATCGAGTGGGAGCTTGCGGACGAGCGCTTCCGCCAACATTTTCGCATTTTTTACGTTGGTGATGAGAGGGACCGCGAAGTCGACAGCCATGCGGCGAGTGTGGTAGCCCTTGCTGGCGTAGCTGGCAGGTCGTCGGTAGTGGTTTTTCGACGGCAGGTTGATGTACATGTCGATGAGATTGTTTGCCAGGTGCTGAGTGAGAGAGTATTCTGATTTCTGCTTTTCACGACTGTCTCCGCCGAGCGTCTCGAGATACTGTCGAAAGCCTCAATTGAGCTCGCTGATCCATGCGAATTACTGAAAACACACCTTGCAAGGAACGTTATGCTCTGTCAAGAAATCTGCCGTACCCGAGGTTGCAAAGATATTGTATCCCGCAGCGCTGAGCTTCTGAATAGATGGGAGAAGTTCCAGTTTCTCCCGATAACTACCGATGGAGAAAAGAATATTCTTCTTCGGAGGGACAATACCCGTTGAGATGAGCGCTTTGAGATATGCTTCGTATTTATCGCGTCCAAAGCATGCAACTTCACCGGTGGATGCCATCTCAACACCCAGTACAGGGTCTGCGCCTGAAAGCCGGCTGAAGCTGAACTGAGGAACCTTCACACCAACATAGTCCGCGGGGAGGCCTGGATCAGGGTAAGCCTCAAATGGCAGGTCGAGCATGACTTTGGTGGCCATTTCGATAGCGTCGATGCCCGTCACTTTTGACACGAAAGGGAACGAACGCGCCGCACGCAGATTGCACTCGATGACCTTGATCTCGTTGTTCTTAGCGATAAACTGAATGTTATATGGGCCCGTAACGTTCAGGGCATTTCCAATCTTGGCCGTCGCCTCTTCGATTTGACGAACAGTTTGAGGGTCGAGGTCCTGAGGAGGATGTATGAGAGTAGCATCTCCAGAATGTACACCGGCATTCTCAACGTGCTCCGAGATATAGTGCATGACCATCTTGCCATCTTTCGCCACGGCATCCATCTCAATCTCCTTGGCTTGCTCGATGTACTTCGTAATGACAACAGGGTGGTCACGAGACACAGCGGCAGCTTGGGTGAGGTAGTTCTCCAGGTCGTCTCCTGTGGACACAACGTTCATGGCAGCGCCAGACAGGACGTACGATGGCCGAACCAACACCGGATAGCCCACCTTGTCGCAAAAAGCGGTGGCTTCCTCAAAGCTCGTGAGCTCCTTCCACAAAGGCTGGTCCACACCGATCGCATCCAACAATCGCGAAAACTTGTAGCGGTTCTCCGCAGTGTCAATCATCTCGGGTGATGTGCCATAGATCTTGACGTTTTGACGGTACAGTGGGAGGGCAATGTTATTAGGCGTTTGACCACCCATGGCCAGGATCACACCTCGCGAGTGCTCCGTGTCGTAGATATCAAGGATGGTCTCCAGACTGATGTTTTCGAAGTATAGGCGGTCGGCTTCATCGTAGTCGGTGCTGACCGTTTCTGGGTTGTAATTGACCATGACAGTCTGAAGACCCTGATCACGCAGCGTCCTGATAGCCCGTACCGCACACCAATCGAATTCGACAGAGGATCCAATACGGTAGACACCAGATCCCAGTACCATGACGCCCCTGTCGTTGAATTCGACATCATGTTCAATGGCGTTATACGTGGTATAGAGATAGTTTGTGAATGCGGGGAACTCGGCAGCGACAGTATCAATCTGCTTCACGAAAGGGGCAATCCCGTTCTCTTGACGCAGCCTGCGAACAGCAAGTTCTGTGGAGCCTATGCAGGTAGCCAGTTGTCGGTCGGAGAACCCGAGCTGCTTGGCTTGACGAAGTAAATCCGAAGAGATAGATGAAACATTACAGAGCCTGGACACGAAACATTTTGTCAACTCCCGATGATATAAACAGGGATCATGAAAGACGCACGAGAGATGTTTCTCCATCTTGAAAATGTATTCGAGCTTTGTTAGGAACCACTTATCAATGCTGGTCATCTGCCAGATCTTGTCGACACTGTAGCCCCGATGGAAGGCAGTTGAGATTGCGAAGATCCGCTTGTCGGTGGGATTGACGAGCTCTTCGTCAATATCCTCGACAAAGTCGTTCTAAACGGTTGTGTCATGCGTCAGCAGTAGTCCAAGACGATGCAATGTCAAGCTGAAGGTACCTTAGCAAATCCGGCAAACTGATCATCAATTGCGCGAATAGCTTTCTGGAACGTCTCCTCGAACGTCCTGCCGATGCTCATGACCTCACCAACGCTCTTCATGCTACTACTCAGTAGTCGACTAACCCGGTTAAACTTCTTGAGATCCCAGCGAGGAATCTTGACAACGACATAGTCCAAGCTCGGCTCGAAACAAGCACTCGTGACCTTGGTGACTGAGTTTTTGATCTCGTTTAGTGGTATTCCAAGACCAAGCTTCGCTGCAATGAAAGCGAGGGGATATCCTGTCGCTTTTGATGCGAGGGCTGACGATCGAGATAAACGTGCGTTCACCTTGTAGAAAGTTAGCACACGTGTTTTAGAAGTCACGAACGACGAGATTGGACTCACCTCGATGATGCAGTACTCCTGAGATGACGGATTCAAGGCATACTGGATATTGCACTCTCCAACGACACCAAGATGGCGGATAACGTTGATAGCCGTTGTCCGAAGCATGTTGTAATCCGCATCGGAAAGGGTTTGAGACGGGGCAACGACGATGGAGTCACCAGTATGGATACCCAAAGGATCGAAATTCTGGAGGATGGTAAGAGCTTGAAACACATAAACCATCTGAGATAAGACGAACCTCCATGTTACACACAGTGATGCAGTTATCACGGCAATCCCGGACGACCTCATACTCGATCTCTTTCCAGCCCTTCATACTCTTCTCAACCAACACCTGAGGACTGGTAGCGAACGCCTTACTACAAAGCGTACGCAACTGGACCTCATCCTGAGCGAATCCAGACCCCAACCCACCAAGCGCGTACGCAGCACGAACAATTACCGGAAACCCGATTGTCCTCGCAGCGGTGACCGCATCCTCTGGATTCGTTGCCGTAAAACTCTCAGCACATTTCTCCCCGATTTCTTCCATGGCCGAAGCGAAATGTTGTCGATCCTCGGTCGTGATGATAGTTTCTATTGGAGTTCCTAGAACCTGCACTCCAAGATCCGTGAACTCATCCTTGAGTTTGATACCAACGTTAAGTGCGGTCTGACCTCCAAAGGTCACGTAGATACCGTCAGGTTTCTCGTACTTGATGATTTTCCGCACGAATTCTGGGGTAACCGGAAGAAAATAGACTTTATCTGCGAGGCCCTTCGAGGTTGCGATCGTAGCGATATTGGGATTGACCATGATAGTGTAAATACCCTCTTCCTTCAGCGCCTTGATCGCTTGAGAACCCGAATAGTCGAATTCACCCGCCTGGCCGATGGATAGACCACCTGAACCGAGGATGATTACTTTCGAGACGTTGGCGCGAGGAACTATGCTGGCGTTGTCCTCCTTTTTCCCACCTGGCATAGATATAGGAATTAAAGAGCCTGTCGCAGCGCAGTCGGCAACATTCTGTAGGAACACGTCAAAAAGAAATTCGGTGTCGCGCGGGCCTGGAGTCGACTCGGGGTGAAATTGAACTGAAAAAAAGGGCTTGTCTTCGCAATAAATTCCCTCGTTGCTGCCATCATTGGCATTTTGAAATAGTTCTTTCCAGCCAACGGGGAGAGAGGAGGTATTGACTTGAAAACCATGGTTTTGACTGGTGATGTAGCATCTTCCAGATAAGATGTCGGTACAAGGAATATTGTGACCCCGATTTCCATACTTCATCTTTGACGTTGTCGCTCCGGCAGCCAACGCCATGAGTTGGTGGCCAAGGCAGATACCAAAGATAGGTTTGTCCCCCTTCTCCATCGCTTTCTTGAGGCGGGTTATGGTTTTTTTGACCGTAGTTGGGTCACCGGGCCCGTTCGATATGAAAAGTCCGTCGTACGGATCAGGATCAGAAAGGAAGTCGTAGTTCCAGGGAACGACCTTGAGTTCCACACCACGTCGAGTGAAACAGCGAATCTGGTTGTATTTCATACCCACATCGACGGCTAATACGCGTAAAGGGCGTCCGGAAGGGTGAATCATTAGTGTACCTTCCGGTGTGAACAAACGAGGGGCAGGGATTGATACAGCGGCGACGAGGTTTTGCTGGTTGATGTCAACAAAAGGAGTGTCTAAATATTCCTCGCGCCATGGGTAAGGGGTCGGAGGGGATGAAGAAAGTGAAAGTGAGGATGTCAGAGGCTGAGGAGTAATGGAGTAGCCATTTGGGTTTCGTGCTAGGACCTTGCCGAGCATGGAGCCTTTCTCCCTGATCTTTTTCGTGAGTGCGCGTGTGTCAATGCCAAACAGGCCGGGAATGCCGTTTTCTTTTAACCATGTTCCGAGAGAGGACTTGGCGAGGAAGTGACTGTAGTCGTCAGAATAGTATCCAACAATGAGTGCAGCAATATGGATTCGGGACGACTCGAATGCAGCTGAGAGGGTATCAAGCGACGTCGGACGTTCAGGGACGCCGTAATTGCCGATGAGAGGGTATGTCAATACAAGAATCTGTCCCTCATAGGAAGGATCAGTCAAAGATTCTGTATATCCCACCATGCCTAATTCTACGCGTAAGACTCGGGCGTAAAGCAACCTGCATTTGACTTACCGGTCTGGAAAACGCATTCACCAGCTATGCTTTTTTCCTCGGCGCCGAAACTGATCCCCCTGAATGCAGATCCATCTGCGAGCTCAAGAATTCCGTCTCGTTGCTCAGTGCCATTTGCATGCACGGGTGTGGTTACAGGAGGAGCAGGGAGGTTTGCGAAGGTGCTCGGCGAAAGAGATGAAAGGGTCATTGTCGTGACTTTTATTACTCGTGTAAACTGGCGTCGTCTTCCTCACCACTCGGACTGAGGGTTTGCCAAATTTCGAGTGGAGAGGAAGAGGAGAAGAGATTTTTTGCCTAACGTTGAATAACACGAAATTTGTTATTTGGCCATGTGTGGTATCGATCGCGAAATTTAGTGATCGATGCAAGATCTCTGATTTGACTGCCGAGTCTGCTTTTCTACCCGTGTGAGGTGCTTATGTGAGCCTACTTTTCTACCATGCTTCAACTTCAGGCTCTAACCAGATCCTACGATAAGTTGCCTTTGTAGAAAGAAAATCTCGATGTCGCCTCTCGAAAATTTCATCGTTTGCCCGCCTCCATTGATCTGTAATCTGTTGATCCATGTTTCAACTTTTCAATCGCTTCGTGTCACATTAATATTGGTCATATGTAAACCTTACCAGCGAAAGCCGGGCCCAATCATGAATACTATGTACCTTGCTTTACAAGGTCTTCCAGGCTCATAATTATGAGACCTGAAAACAAAAAAACAGCTGTTAATCGACGCCACGAAGGAGTCAAGGGGAAGGTCGGCGACTAGTGGAGTACTGTTCAAAGTTGGTAGCGAAACGAGCCAAGCAAGGTTACAGCCTACATTATCGGATTCACCTAGTACCTATGCTAACGCCGAATATGAGCATCATATTACAAGGTGGGAATGTATATTTTATGAAACCACAAAAAATGAAGTCCTGACTAGGTTGTTAAAGGCCCCGGGTAACCCATAACTGCTTCCCGGGGCCGCTTTCAACTGGATTCGTCGTCAGCAGTGATATTTCTACAAGTGTCCAAATGCATCTTCACGTACCGACAGCAGCCGCATGTAAGGCAGTCGGCAACCGAGGCTAAGCAATTGGCTATCGCTGAGTACATATGTAGTTAGCGCACGGAATTTTTTATTCCGCTGTCAGATTCTTGGCGCACCTGCGATTATGCATTCTAGGCAGCCTGCAATCGTAGCAACGATGGACATGATGCAGTCCCCTATGCATTGAAAAATGCCTGCAACTCTAATCAGACTATTCTTGCAGTTTCTGGGGAATATACACTATGTTACCCGCGATACAAGAACAGATTACTCTGGAGTCGCGTGAATTTATGACCGTTACACTAATGAATGCCTGACCACTCACCCCATGATGTGAAGATATCGATTTAGGAATTTGGAGGCAATCCAATTGCAGGAGTCCCCTTAAGTACAACGTCTGTTGATCAACCCCACTATGACGTCAATATCAGGCTAGGCTGAGGCTCTCGTATTGAACATGCCATTGCATCAAAGCGTATGTACCTCTCAATGATCCGTCAATCCCAATGCCCCGAACTGCTCTACCGTACTTAACATCGTCATCGGAGTGAGAGCTTGGGTTCGGGGTTGCTCACTCCCGTTACCTAACGGAGGACCGACGAATTTGAAGCCGAATTTGACCAACACTTCGTCGTGACGTCATAAGTCTCTGTAAACGCACTTCTCCATACAATGTTACATCGGTCAAGGATAATTACGACAAAACAAATGTTCATTCCAGAGCCGAAAAAGACAGAAGTGCAGCTATTACTACCCGCACCCCTGAAAGAGTGACCTCCAGCATTGGATCCATTACGATGACCTTGAAATCACCAGGAAAGCCTCTTTCAACCTATGCAACCTGCGGCTTAAAGGTTAATGTTAATGGGGGTGCAGCCAATGGCGATAAGTCCATTCTAGCAGAGATATTTATTCCTGAAAAGCTTCACCAAGAATAAAGTTCACTTACGAAGCTATTGTTCTGACAGCAGACAGGCTGCGCAGTGCTAGGAAGAGATCAAATTAATACACATGGAAGCAGACGAGTGCAGATTATTCATTACCAAGAGTTTCCTCCCCCACCGATGACCGTGATAGGATTGCACGTCAAGCCGCTGAAGCATGCGGGTTAGAAATGACTTAAGCCCCAGTGTGTTAAATTCATACATGAGGATGTTGAGATCCTGGAGAACGATGCCGAGCAGGCCCAAGAGCAAAGAGATGGGATCAGAGGAAGCCTTCTGGACGGAGTTGCAGCACTGAATAGGGCCAGTGTTGCATTGACCGGCAGGGACAGTGGTGGGGGTAGGGGGCTAAAGCGTTGGGGTTCAGAAGGCAAGACGCGCTGTAGAGACAGTAGAACTCACTGCAGTCACGGTGAGGGTGACAGTGTGGTCGGTGAGAGGCTTCACTCCAGGCCTCGCGGCCGCAAAAATTGTGAATGCCACAAAGACATAAAGAAAGACGGTGGGAAGACGAGCGAACATTACGGTTGCGAGGGATAAGAGAAAACTGCTAAGAAGCTTTAGTTAAACTGGGTGTTCGACTGGAGAATGAAGTACAAATTCTGGTGGTACTTAAACCGCAACGATGGTCTGTGCACGTCTCTTGGCGGTTTTGTGTTGACCTACCATAGCCACACGATGAAATCAGTGCCCGCTCTCCGTTTGGACACTATGAGAGTCTGTTCCTGAGCAAGATCCAGGCAGTCGGAATCTGTGACATTCTTCGGTGCAGAACATCCACCGAGAACTTATGCGCATGTGGAGGTTTATTTCGTGAATGACAGGCCCCGCGAGGTGGCCGGCGAGGGTTGCAGGGAACTGCAACGTTGGTCCAATGAGCAGAGCCGACTTCGTTTCTTGCTCCATATTGCAACTGAATGGAGAAAACGGGAGGCTATTAAGAACACTGTCAGAAAGGACCCTTGGAAAATGGACATGCCCGGCACGGTGACATGCATGGGAATACGGAAGTTTCATTGGTGGGCTGTCAACGGCAAGTCTTTGAATGATTACCTGGCACCACACACCCGGGGCAATTTGCCTACATGCGGGGCTCTCGTACTTGTTGGAAAAGACATATTTTCTTTGAATAACTGATCATCCGGTGTCAGAGATCCTGCTCATCCTCCACAGGTCCCGCACGGCCTCTGGCCAAGGAAAGTAGCGGCTGTCGGACGAAGACACACCAGAAAAAGAATGCTTTCAACTTTTTTGTTCCTTCAGGTGAAAGTGCATACACGTACCAAACGTATACCCTGCACAGTGCATTTTCTCGCCGATTTAGATTGTCCAATTCGCATTTAGTGCCGCACTGTCTCCATCCATATGAATATCAAAGTCCGATGGCGATCTAATAGAAGTCTGTCCGGGTCATCGTTGAAATGCTGCTGTGCCCGGTGGGTGGTTTAGGTAGAGGACTTGAATTCAGGGCTGGAACGATATCGTGCTCTATTACGGTCTGGTTCTAAATTCTGCCAGTGGAACAAGAAAGATGTGTTGCTCGAGTAGAGAGGGATCGCAGTACGATGTCTATCATTTGAGGTAATCGTGCTGAAGAATATCAGGTGTCTAAGTATAAAGAATACGAAAAGGTGATTAGGCGCACTTACCGAAGAAAGTAAGCCCAGTTCAATTTGAAAATTGACTGCCGAATGTGAAGATCATTCACAGGCCCATCCACAAGCTTGGCTCGAAGAACTTCCGAAGAACAAAAAGAGGAGTAAGAGTTTCAACATGAACTAGCCATATGCTTTGAATGATCGTAACGGGATAATTCATTCAGGTAAAACATCCACAAAAAGTAAGATGATCTTTAAAAAGCCAGACAAATTCATAAAAGACGTGCGATAGAGTAGCGGTGTGGATCAGACCAGTGGGTAACAAAACGGAGATAGACGACGAGTGACATAAACTTTTCTGTGGGGTATGCGAAGGAGTACGAGGCATTTAAAAATCACTGCTCCTCCTCCAGAGCCTCCTCCTCATAGTCACCTTCTTCCTCGACGCTGCAGATAGTGCGATGAGTCACTGACAAGTAATCAGAGTCAAAATAGACGTACGTAGCATCTTGATACTGTTGGTACTCCGCAACCAAGTCCTGCATGTTTGACTCGGCTTCGGTGAACTAAAAGAAATGGTTGATCAGGGAAACAAAGCTCAGCCAAAGAGCATCTCACACACCTCCATCTCGTCCATACCCTCCTGAGTATACCAATGCAAGAAGGCTTTCCTCTTGAACATGGCAGTGAACTGATCGCTGACGCGCTTGAATAGCTCCTGGATGGCGGTCGAATTACCCAAGAACGTAACAGCCATCTTAAGACCACGAGGAGCAATATCACACTGGGCAGTCTGGACGTTGTTGGGAATCCACTCGACGAAGTAGGCCGAGTTCTTGCTCTGGACATTCTGCATTTGTTCCTCGACCTCTTTCATGGACACCTTGCCGCGGAAAACAGCTGCAACCTGGACATCTGATGAGTTTCCAGATAATCGGCAGGTGAGGACAGGGTGAGCTTACAGTCAAGTAACGTCCGTGTCGGGGGTCAGTGGCAGCCATCATGTTCTTTGCGTCGAACATTTGCTGGGTAAGTTCGGGAACAGTAACTGCACGATATTGCTGGCTACCACGTGCAGTCAGGGGTGCAAATCCAGTCATGAAGAAGTGGAGACGGGGGAAGGGAACTAGATGAAGTTAGTCAAGACGAACAGAAGAAAAATCGAACTGACTAACCCATGTTGACAGCGAGCTTGCGAAGATCCGAGTTGAGCTGACCAGGGAAGCGCAAGCACGTCGTAATACCGGACATGACGATGGATACGAGGTGGTTTAGATCTCCATATGTCGGTGTTGAGAGCTTGAGGGTCCTGAAGCAGATATCGTAGAGGGCCTCGTTATCGATACAGAAAGTCTCGTCAGAGTTCTCAACCAGTTGGTGAACAGAGAGAGTGGCGTTGTAAGGCTGATGGGATTTGGGGTTACGCGACAAATAGAGGATTGCTAAACCGGTAGACATACCTCGACGACCGTATCTGACACCTTGGGACTGGGCACAACAGAGTATGTGCACATCATCCTATCGGGGTACTCCTCCCTGATCTTCGAGATCAACAAGGTACCCATACCAGCGCCGGTTCCTCCACCAAGTGAATGGGTGATCTGGAAACCTAATGGTAGTGTTAAAAATGGCATAGCATCGATTTCACGGAGTCAATCTTACCTTGAAGACAATCGGTTCCCTCAGCCTCTTTACGAACAACATCAAGGACAGAATCGACAAGCTCAGCTCCTTCCGTGTAATCTGCGGCGTATCAGATTAGTGGCAAAGTACACCAAGGACAACATGAAATATAAGGATAACACGCGTTCATCACGTGTAAACAATGACTAGGTCTTTGGAGAAAACCTTCCATTCGTATAACCTGACAAAAAAAAAGTGGTCGAACTCACGTCCTTTTGCCCAGTTGTTTCCAGCACCGCTTTGTCCAAAGACGAAGTTGTCAGGCCGGAAAAGGCCACCGAGAGGGCCAGATCGCACAGAGTCCATAGTGCCGGGCTCTAGATCAACTAGGACGGCTCGGGGAACATACTTGTTGGCACCGATCTCGTTGTAGTAGACCGAGATGCGTTCAAGTTGGATGTCGTTGTTTCCCTGATATAAACCATCGGGCGCTATACCATGCTCATCGGAAACAACCTCCCAGAACTTGGCACCTAGAAGAAGAAGACTCTTTATCAGGACACAAATCGAAAGGGACGATTTGACACGTACCAATTTGGTTACCGCACTATCGTCAGGAGACCCAAAATGTCAGTTACTCGTGGCACCGCAGCAACAGAGCTACAGACCTGGCCCGTTTGAAGATGAACGATTTCACGCATGCTGTAAGAGGAGTGTCAATCTTTGAGAACTCTGCGATTCGAAAGTGGTACGACAAGGAAACGCGACATGAACCGCGTTTCGTGGCATTTTTCTTTAGACGCGAAACGGGATCAAAGCGCAGCGATAGACGAGGAATTGATCTAGATGACGACTCACATTAAGGATTAGAGGAAAGAGGGATGGGTATTGTCGTTCAAGAGGGTGACTGAACACGAAGACAAGAAAAGCAGGAGAGGTTCGGGCAAAGGGTGAACTTGAATTTTCAAACCCAGATTCACGTTCCGGGTGGCGCGTCCAAGCGCGTGCACCGTGACTATGCGTGATCGTCTATGAATGTAAACAAAACATCTTCATCTTTTGCTTCCGGGAATCATGCAACCTTGAGTACGACCAGATAGGATGCCATACAGCAAGAGCGGAAGAGCCACAACAGATTCTCGACGTAATTTGCTGTCCGCATTGCTATAATTAGTTTCAGGTATCCCGCACTTCTCTCACTCGGAACGGTACCTGTGGGCGACACTTTCTACTGCTGATGACGACTAATGGGAGCTTGGAGAAAGCGTTCATTCGTCATCTGTTCATTTCTCAACTCCTTATGTAATTGCGAGTGCGAGTTGCTGCCTTGATGCGGTGATTTTCCGTCTGACGTACTCATCCTCAACTGCCCTACTAGTACTAACTCTCGTGCTGTTGACATGTCTTCCGACCTCACGACTCCAACTTGTGATCCACCCGTGTTGTGCTCGGATGCACACTTACACTCAGCATAAGGCTCCCCTCTTTTTGGCGATGTCGCTGCCGGTCTGGAAACAAATCGGGGACCTTATAACTCAAACCGGTATATTTTGGATTTGGCTGACTCTGTGAATGCTAAATAACCCAATTTTTTGTGACATACCGAACATGCAAATGACAGTTCGACTAATGGACCCGAATTCGAATTCATTCATCGTGGAGGCGATCAAACAAAATCACTCAGTCAATCATGTAGGCATTTCCCATTACTCCACCATATACCTTTTCTCTAACTGTCCCTTTGTTCCAATGAAAATCGCCGCAATTATTATGCCACATTTCCCGGCTCCTATTCAAGCGTGTTCACATCGACGTAAAACTCATTTCCGCTTGCGGTACGCATAGCCTACTACTGAACCTCAAAGGAAATATGATGTTTTCTCTTCCGCACCAAGTAGAATGGCTACTTCTAAACACCTCCACACATATATATATCTCCGTCGCGATCGTTTCTGACAGTGCTGTCTCGCACGAATAGGCAATGGCCCATTGAAGCCGTTAATCTCCCCCTAATTCCACTGTAAGCACCTAAGAATGCATATGACGGATGTTGCTCATTGCACGACTTCCATACTAGGCGCCAACGGCATTGGACAAGCTGCTGTACTATCCATCACACAAGTGTCAACACAGCCCATTCGCTCCCATTATGTGGAGAGGCCTAACACCAGGTTCGTTTATCTATTGAGCCCTGGGGCCTGCAGCCAATGCCATGCTCTTACCCGACCAATCACGCCTCCCCACATGTTCGACATCTTCGGAGGTCCAGTGTCTTTGTCCCGTGTCGAAATAGCCCAATTGCAACCTGACATATGTCAAGCAAGGTTGGATCCCGTGGCATTTGAGCACTCAAACCAATCAGTATTCGAGTGCTTTCCGGTCCTACTGGGTGCCTTGTTGACCGCCGGTGCTGTGTACTTGGAATCGTGTCTACTGAAGTTTTCCCTATCTCTTGTATGTACCCATCATCCAGATGCCCTGCATGTCATGGTTTGTTCCGTATATACGTAATCATTTCCTTCCGAGAGATCTTTCGGAATATGCAGAGCATACCATGGAGCGAAGACTGTCATCTTGTGGCCACATCGGCGTACGCGTACTTTAAATTCGTGCACCGGCCGTTTATACGGCCAAATCTCTGGTTATGTCTTTCCTTCCAATAATTTATAGTGATGCATATTTGCTGCTCGCGGTAGAATTGTGTTCGATCTGCATTGGGTGTCGCCGACTGTAAACATCTGACTTCGGATTGCGATGTCCGTCTTCTTTTTTCCGTCTCATTTATGCAACAGTTGGTGTCAAATTTCATTCACTAAGGAGCAGGTCAAATATCTGACAATGCGTGCTCTGGATCAACCTCAGAGGTTGATGTTGATAGGAACACATCCAATGGCAATGAGACCATGCTAGTTAGCGAGATCAGATTTCACAAAGCAAGGGATCATATGGGTAAAACATACAAAGTCATTATTCTGGCAGCAAACTGGTTGAGCATGGCACGAGTTCTGGCCAATGCCCAAGATGTCAATGGGAGAGCAGGTGATACCACTGCCAGAATA